>VXAD01004823.1:0-16490 GCA_013399195.1 Dicrurus megarhynchus
CGGGCTGGCAGCAGCAGGGTCCCCCCTCCCCGGGAGGGGACTGAGCCCCCAGGGCACCCCCCCCCAGTCTTCCGGCTGCTCCACACGACACAGGGACACCGAGCGCCCGCCTCCGTCACTTTATTGTGGGGGACCCCGCGGGAGGGAACCTCTGTCCCCTCAAAACGTTACAGGGCCACGTCACCCCCCGCCCCCCCAGGGCACATCAGGGCGTGGCAAAGGATCCCAGAACTTCCGCGATTTCCCCCCCTCTTCTCCAGGTCTTCTGCGGCTGCTCCATCCCCACAGGAGAGGGGAGGGGAGGGTCTGGAGACCGCACGCTGGGGTTTCAGGGATCCCTGTGGCTCCAGGAATCAGCGGAGGAGCGGGAGCTGCGGCTCATCCTGGCACGGGAGCAGGACTCCAGCACCGAGTCCCCCCAAATCCCACACTGGGGGTCCCCTGGGTGCAGAGACCCCGGAGCTGCCGGGCTCAGCTCACGGCCCCCGGCTCCAGGCTCCCGTTGGCAGCTGCTCCCCGGGCAGGGGTGGACGAGGCTGTTTCCTGTGGCTGCTGCTGCTGCTGGTCATCCCGGGGGGGCCCCGGCTGGTACGGGAGGTGACCCTGCTGGGGACAGGACAGGGACGGTGCGTTGGCTGTGGTGGGACACAGCCGGGGACAGTGTCGCTCCCACACGAATTGGTCATTCCATGGGATGGGAGCACCAACAGACCGGGAGACACTTGCTGTGGGCTCCTGCTTGAAACCAACGGCTACAGCAAACCGGGGGTCTTCAGTCAGAGCCTGGGCTGGGGTCCCTCCCCACCCCAAAACTCAGCTCTCATCACAGGGGAGGCAGGACAGGGGCGTGGGTGACACCACCAAAGAGGACACCCTGTGGGGAAATCCCAAAGAAGCCCCAGGCTCCAGGCAGGACAACAGGAGCCAATTTCAGTTATTCCAGTGAAAAATAAGACTCCAAGGAAGAAAGGAGAACCCCTGGCCTGGGAAACAACTCCCCTAAAAACCTCCAGCTGGGATTAAGAGGTTCCAACAGCAGGCAACCCCCTTGGCCAGACATCCCCAGTGTCCCAGACATCCCCACCCAGGACAAGGGTGGCACTGAGCCACCCACGGAGCCACCTCGGGGCTGCCACCCCCACCCTAATGCCATCCAGACCATGGGCACGCCCACGCTCTGGAGCTGCTGCGTGGAAGAGAAGCCCCTCCTGCTGGGAGGAAAGGGGGTGTTTCCTGCTGGGAAAACCCATCCCGGGGTGGGGGACAGCCCCGCCCGGCCGTACCTGCGCGGGCAGCTCGGCCGGAGGGATGAGCGGGGTGGAGGAGCTGCCCCTGTCCGTCTCCTCCAGCGCCAGGATGTCGATGGGAGCCTCGGCCATGTCCCGCAGGGACGGATCGAGGGTCACAGAAGGGTCAAAGAGCAGAGGGGAAGGGGGGCACTGCATCCCATCGCCCACCACGTCCAGGTCCTGGCAGGGAAAACAGCAGAGCAGCTCATCAGGAGGGTTCTGAGGAGACTCCAGTCCTCTGAAGCAGCGGGAAAGGGAGGAGAAAGGCAGGGATGAGGAGGAGTGGGCACCATGCCCGTGAGCCCCCTGGCCAGCAGCCAGGAACACATCCCAGGAACCTCCTCCTCCTCCTGGAAGGCCACGATCCCGGCTGGCACTGCTGAGGACAAGGTGTGGGACACAGCACCTGCAGCCCAGCGTGATGTGTTGTCCCCAAGTGTCCCTCCAGCACCTGGAATGGCTCTGATAGGGTCTAACCAGGCCCTTCTGGGGACCCCTTGAGCAATCCCTGCTCTCCAGGATGTCACACACATTCCTGGGGATCCCCGGAGCAATCCCTGCTCTCCAGGATGTCACACACATTCCTGGGGACCCCCGGAGCAATCCCTGCTCTCCAGGATGTCACACATATTCCTGGGGATCCCCAGAGCAATCCTTGCTCTCCAGGATGTCACACATATTCCTGGGGATCCCCAGAGCAATCCTTGCTCTCCAGGCTGTCACACATATTCCTGGGGATCCCCAGAGCAATCCTTGCTCTCCAGGCTGTCACACATATTCCTGGGGATCCCCAGAGCAATCCTTGCTCTCCAGGCTGTCACACATATTCCTGGGGATCCCCAGAGCAATCCTTGCTCTCCAGGCTGTCACACATATTCCTGGGGATCCCCAGAGCAATCCTTGCTCTCCAGGATGTCACACACATTCCTGGGGATCCCCGGAGCAATCCTTGGGGACATCCCAGGGGACACCTGGAACATCCCCACCCTCTCCTAGGATGTCACACCTCCTCCGCTTGCCCTGACGCCACAGATGGGGACGGACAGGCTCTGAGGACTCCTCCATCTGCCCTCCCGGCCGAGGGGAGAGGCTGGGATTTGTTTTGGCTCCAAAGGGGGTTTGACACGAGGGCGAGATTCCCGTGACTCACGAGTGGCACTTCCCCAGCCTGGCACGACGTGAGACACAACACAGATGCCCCCAGCAGCTTCCACGAATCCGCAGCGCTCCAGAGGGAGCTAGGAACCCTCTCAAAGGACAGGATGAGGGAAAACAGTCCTGTTTTTCCTTTCTAGCCCAAAAAATCCACCTCCTGTTTGCACAGAGAGGGGCTGGGATCTGATCCGAGCCCCCTCCCAGCCTGACCCCGCTTGCTCTCCTGGCTCCTGATGCTGGAATCCCTCCTCCATCACCAAACTCCAAAGCGCATCCCAGGTTTGCCTCCAACAGCGGGGCTCGGCAATCTCGGGAGCATCCAAACACTGAGGGGACACCTCGCCCAGAGGAGCAGCTCCCACGGATCCTGGGCCTTTGCTTTTGGCTAAACACGTTCCTGAGGCTTTGAAGTGTGTTGGCTTCAATGCAGGATGCCACAGTAAGCTGGGGATTAAAATCTTCCTGTTTTCCTCATGTGACAGAAAATGGGGGGGGAAAAAATCCTCTCTTTAGAGGCCCCTAAAGGGATTGAAATCAGCACAGCCATTCCAAAGGAGCAGCCACCACTCCTGGAAGAGCTCCCAAACTTTCCACATTCCTGCATTTTCAGAATCCCAGGATGCTTTGGATTGGGAGGGAATGTAAAGCTCATCCAGTTCCACCCCCTGCCATGGCAAGGACACCTTCCACTACCCCAGGCTGCTCCAAGCCCCATCCAACCTGGCCTTGGACACTTCCAGGGATCCAGGGGCAGCCACAGCTTCTCTGAGCACACTGTGCCAGGGCCTGCCCACCCTCACAGGGAGGAATTTATTCTAAATATCCTACCCAGACCTGCCCTCTGGCAGTGGGAAGCCATTCCCCCTTGTCCTGGCACTCCATCCCTTGTCCCAAGTCCCTCTCCAGCTCTCTGCAGGCACTGGAAGGGGCTCTAAGGTGTCCCTGGATCCCTCTCCTCTCCAGGTGAACACCCCCAGCTCTCCCAGCCTGGCTCCAGAGGTGTTCCAGTCCTTGGAGCAGCTCCGTGGCCTCCTTTGGCCTCGCTCCAGCAGCTCCTCCTGCGTTGAGGATCCCAGACCCGGATGCAGTGTTCCAGGTGGGCTCTCAGGAGGGCACGGGGGCAGCTTCCCCACGGGACCCACTTACATCGCTGAATTCCAGAGGCAAACTCTCCGTGGGCTGGAGCTCGGCCGCGCTCAGGTACAGATCCGTGGGAGCAGCTCCCAGCTCCTGGGGGACAGCCAGGACCTGCTCCGGGACGTACATCTGGGGGGGCAGGCGGAGGTGCAGGGGGCAACAGGGCTCCTCAGAGAGGCTCACAGGCACGGGCTTGTTGCAGGGAACTTCCTCTGAGCCCTGGCACGGCTTGAAGAGTGTCTGGTTTGTATCCTGGCAGATATCTGGGAAGAAGCAGTCAAGGAAAGCGGCAGAGGTAGGGCCAGAGACACGTCCAGAGGGATGAACGCTGAGAAAGGTCCCCAACACCCCCACAAACGGGGTTAAACCACCCCCCCATTCCTCCCAGATCAGCAATCCAGAGCCTAGAGCTGCACCCCAACTGCCCAGGGATGTGGGTGACATAATTTCCACGATGGAAAACTGGGACAGCAGCCACAGCTCCCCCCCCGTGGGGGCTGGGAGATGTGGCTGGATCCCTGTAAGCCACTCGCAGATCCTCGGATGGACAGCACAAAGGCACAGGATTAACTTTTGTTTGCAGACGTCCATGGAAAACCATCAGCTGCAGCCCCACAGGCAGGGAGATCCCAGCACACACAATGCCTTTCCCACAGCCAGGAGTTTACTTATGGTATTTCCATCTTCCCACCGCATTTTCCTTCCCAATGGAAAACCTGTTCCTGCCAGAGGTGTAAATGGGATTTCCTGCCTTTAATCCCAAACAGAAACTCTGCTTCAATTGCATCACACTTGCAGAGCAATCCAGAGGCAGAAGAGCTACAGATCAAACCCCATCCTGCTCTGATCCCACCACCTTCCAACCCTTTCCTCCTCTTCCTCTTCCCACACCCATCCTCTTCTTTCTCTTCTGATCCCTTCCTCCCCTTCCAACCCCTGTCTTCTGACCCCATTCCTCCTTTTCCACCCTTTTCCTCCTCTTTTAATCTTTCTTCTTCCTATCCCTTCCTCTTTTCCCAACCCCCGTTCACTTCTTTCAGCCTCTGCTTCCAACTTCTTCTTCCTGTTCCATCCCCTCTTTCTCCTCTTCTGATCCCCACCCTTTTCTTGCAACCCCTTCCTCCTCTTCCATCCCCTTCTTCCAACTCCTTCTTCCTGTTCCATCCCCTCTTTCTCCTCTTCTGATCCCCACCCTTTTCTTGCAACCCCTTCCTCCTCTTCCATCCCCTTCTTCCAACTCCTTCTTCCTGTTCCATCCCCTCTTTCTCCTCTTCTGATCCCCACCCTTTTCTTGCAACCCCTTCCTCCTCTTCCATCCCCTTCCAACCAGGATCATCCCAACTGCTCTCCAATTTTGGGGAGTTCATGCTGCAATTTCCTCACATACCACACAGGGTGTGGGAGAGGGGAAAAAATTCCCAAACCCACATCAACTGGGAAATGACACCAAGTTTAAGCCAGTTCCTTCATCTGGGTTTGAGATTCACCCTTCCCTCCTCTCCTCCCTGCTCCAAGGATTTCTCAGGAATCCACTTCCTGGCAGAGCCGTAATCCAGGCTGGCAGCAACGTCGGAACCCAGCCCAACAGAGACGGACCTGGGACACCCAAGGGCAGAGGTGGTGAGGGACCAGGGGGTGGGGAAGGCAGATTTTCATCTCCTGGAACAACTCCCAGCTCCCAGCACCGACTTTACTGGTAGCCAAAAGCACAGATTGCCAAGAGGACAAAAAAAATCCCAGGCTCCATCTGGAGCCTCCCAGCCTTTCCCCATCCCTTTAGTGCCCTGTCACAAACAATCCAGCTCCTGGAAGCGAACAGAGCCCAAGAGCCTCCCGAAAAGCCGCAGATGTTATCAGACGTTATCGGCTGCCCGAGGAAAAGCTTGTTTGTGTCAGTGAGAGTCAGCTGAGAGCTCCCGCCAGACCCAGCTCTTCCCCTCCCTCCCGGGAGAGGCAGCTGCCAACAGCAGCTTCTCCAGCTGTTTTATGGGATTTCTCCTCTTTATTTTGAGGTCTGTGGTGGTTAGAGAGAAACAAAGGCAGCTTCCAGCTCCTGCTCCCTGCACAGGGCTGGGGGATTCTGACAACTCCAGGGACAATGCGAACCCAGGGGCTCTCAAAAATCCAGGATCTTTAAAGAATCTGAAAGCTCCTCCAGACCCAAGAGCTCCCAAAAACTCACGAGTTCCTGCAGACCCAGGAGCTCCCACAAATCCAAAAGCTCCATAAACCCAGGAGTTCCCACAGACCCAGGAACTCTGATAAACCCAAGAGCTCCCACAAATCCAGCACCGCCCACAAACCCAAGATCTCCCACAGATCCAGAAGTTCCTCCTCACCCAGCCCTGGGACCCAGCGCCAGAATTTGTCCTGACTCACCCCACTGCTCGCTCCTGCAGTTCCAAACCTGGACACATCCACCTACTCCCACTCCCACAAGAGTGGATGGAGCTGATGCACCCAGGGCGATGCTGGGGTCACAGATCCCATGTTTGGGGCTGATCCCTGAGCTGGGAGATCCTTGATCCCATGCTGGGGGCTGATCCCTGAGCTGGGAGATCCTTGATCCCATGTTGGGGGCTGATCCCTGAGCTGGGAAATCCTTGATCCCATGCTGGGGGCTGATCCCTGAGCTGGGAGATCCTTGATCCCATTCTGGGGGCTGATCCCTGAGCTGGAGGATCCCAACTGAACTTTCAGTGCTGGCTCTCCAATAGCTGAGGCTGATTTGGGAAGCGGAACAGCTCGAGGCTGTTCACAAACACACAAGAACCTTTCCAGGGGTCACAGAGACTGAGCTGAGCCACAGCAGCTCCAAACAGGCTTGGAATTACCCCTCCAGTTCTTCCCAAAAATCCCCAAGGCCACGCTCTGGTGTGTGTGTCCTCAGGTGTGGGAGGGGGCAGGCTCTGCTCCCAGGGAACAAGGGACAGGACAAGAGGAAACAGCCTCAAGCTTTGCCAGGGGATGTTCAGGAATTTCTGAACTCATCAGGAGGAATTTCTTCATGGAAAGGGTGGTCAGACATTGGAAGGGCTGCTCAGGGAGGTGCTGGAGTCCCCATCCCTGAAGGGGGATCCATGCACATCCCTCACGGCTCGGGATCTCTGCTTCCAAGTGAAATGCCCACCTTGTTTGGATGCTCTGGACACCCAGGAGGCCACGGCAGGACCACCCCTGGGAGCAGCCCAGCCCTTTGTCGCTCCCACACGAATTGGCTGTTCCACGGGATGGGAGCACCAACAGACAGGGAGACGTTTCCTCTGGGCTCCTGCTTGAAACCAACGGCTACGGCAAACCGACGGCCTTGATTCAGGGCCAGAGAGGGACAAAGGAGGCACAGCCACGGGGCAAACTGCTGGCAAGCAGCTGGGAACAGCGTCAGGATCAAAGGATACGTGTGAGGCAGTGCCGGGTCATCGGGAGGGACTGGTTGGAGCATCGGACGTCATCAACAAAGGCCAAGCAGCGCTGGCTGGAGCGGGTGGTGTGTGCCTGAAACCGTGGAATGGTTTGGGTTGGGAGAGACCTTAAAGCTCCTTAAGCTCCCATCCTCATGGGCAGGGACACCTTCCACTATCCCACGGTGCTCTAAGCCACATCCGACCTGGCCTTGGACACTTCCAAGTGAGGGGACAGCCACAGCGTCTCTGGGCAGCCTGTGCCAGCGCCTCGCCACCCTCACAGGGAGGAATTCGTTCCCAATATCCCACCTAAACCTCTCATCTCTTAGCTTAAAACCATTCCCTCTTGTCCTGTTGCTGGCTGTGTATGTAAGAACTCCCTCTCCCTTTTTATTGAGCCTCCTTTAGGCACTGGAATGGACTCACTCAGACCCAGGAGCTCCCATAGACCCAAGAGCTCCCAAAAATCCCCAAGCCCACAAATACCCTGAGCCTCCTTTTCTCCAGGCTGAGCCCCTCCAGCTCCCTCCCCTCCTCAGGAGTTTTCCAGCCCCTTCTCTTTGTGCTCCAGTCCCTTCCCCAGCTCCATTCCCTTCTCTGGACTTGACCCTCAGTGCCTTTCTTGCCACACGGAGCCCAAAACTGACCCCAGGATTCAAGGTGTGAACACCAAGAGCATCCACGGACCCGAGAGCTCCTGCAGAGCCAGGAGATCCACAAACTCCCACAAACCCACAAGCCTCAACTAAAAACCCAGGAGCTTCTCCAAACCCAGGAGGGTGGCAGCCAGGGCTATCCTTGCAGGAAGGGGGAAATCTGCCAGAGCCTGGGATCACTCCCAGAATGACACGAGAGGAGAGACCCATCCAGGATGTCCCCACGGACCTGCTGGGCCGCGCCGTCGGTGGCCAGGACCCTGCGCTCCCGGAGCTGCCGGTGCAGCAGAGCCTCCACCCCGTAGCGCTGCCGGTAGCGCCGGAGGCACTTGAGCCGCTTCAGATTCTCCCTCTCCTTGGCCATCAGCCCCTCAGGCCCTGTCAGGAGGCTGCTCCCTGCAGAAATAAAGGAAGAGTCAGGAATCTCCACCCACCTGCCCGTTTTTTTCTGGCATCAAGAGCCCAAATCAGCCGTCGAGGGCTCCATCCACAGGACCAAGGGGAAGCGCAGCTTTGGGTGACGCGCCTGGCAGTGCAGGTTCCATCCCAAAATTTATCCCGCACGCACTGGGAACGCTTGGGCCCATGGAGTATTTTTAAATGAAACCTCCTTTAAAAAGAATTCAGCCACTCCCATCCGTTGTGATTTCAGCAGCGGAATAGAAGCTTGTCAAATTCCAGGTCGCTCCTGTGCGAGTTCTGGAAGCTTCCCGCCAGCATTCCTGGTGTAATTACAGAGCAACGCTCAGGACCTGCTTTTCTCTGACTCGTTTGCTAAAAAGAGTTCTGCAAAATTGGTACGTACCAAACTCCTGGTTATTTTTACTTGAGCCTGAGCTGAATTATGGCGTTTTTCAGGATGAGCTATTAAAGGATGATGCTGGAAAAAAAGGGTCCTTTGCTCTGCAATACTTGGGATCAGTTATACAACTCGGTTTTGCCTCTGTTGAACCAGGAATTCCTGCTCCCAAGAACATATTCTGCACAGGGAGAACGCCAGCAAGAGGCAGAGGGAAAGCTGCATCCATGCTAAGGAGGAATATGCCAGTGCAGCAGCACTGGTGTTACTGGAAGCAGCTCCTGTCCACACACCGAGGGCCTTACGGACGAATATTTTTTGTTCGTAAAAGGAAAAAACAGGAAATCCCAGTACAGAATAAGCACTTTTGTCTCAGAATTAACATTACAGCTCATTTCCTGCCAAGGCTGCAAGCTCTGAAGAGCAAAGAAAAGCATGAGCTTTGGAACCCCAATGATATGGATCTCTGGGCATGGGATCAGCACAGAACCACGGACTCAGAAGAGCTCTCCAGGATCAGAGTCCAACCTGTGACTGCTCCCTACCTTGTCAGCCAGACCAGAGCACTGAGTGCAATGTCCAGTTGATCCTTGAACACCTTCAGGGTGTTCCACCACCTCCCTGGGCAGTTCCAACGCCTGACCACCTTTCCCCTAAAGAAATCCTCTTGATGTCCAACCCAAACCTCCCCTGGCACAGACTGAGGCCGTTTCCTCTTGTCTCATTGTTCTGTGGGAGCAGATCCTGACCCCCATCTGGCTGCACCCTCCTGTCAGGGAGTTACAGAGAGGGACATGGTCTCACCTGAGCTTCCTTTTCTCCAGGCCTTAGGATTTTATGTTTTTCATATCCTGTAATTCTTTAGTGTATAATTCTAAACTCCACACAGCCTGCTAGCTGCTGTTCTCCCATTCTGGTCAGGCAAAACAACTCCTCTCTAGGCCTGAAACTCAAGGACACCTCACTGTCTCAGGCTCTGAGCAATGTAAACAACAGTGAGTTGGGGGGGAGCAAACTTGGAGTAAATGACTTCATTACCTGAAGCTGTAATTGGAGCATTAACCCCTGATATGCAAATGGACCAAACTTATAAAAGTATGAAAATCCATGACCTGACATCCATTTTTGGGTGTAGCTCCTGGGGGCTTTGACTGCCCTGAATGTACCTTAAGGCCCTTCAATAAACAGAACTGCTTTTATTCTCTTAATTTTGTCTAGCCTCTGTTTTTAGGTAGTCCCAAAAAGGCATCAGGCTCAGCCCCTCCCAGCTCTCTCAGTCCTCCAGACCCTTCTCCTTGTGCTCCAGCCACTTCCTCATCTCTGGCCATGCTCCAGCCCCTCAACAAAACACCTGCTCCGAGTGTGGCCCCCTCCCCTCACCCTGCTCTGAAATCTGCCTTTAGAAAGACCCAAACCCCCATTTTTTCGCAGATTTCTGTGCATGCCCTCAGGCAGGAAGTCCCGAGCTCACCGATGGCCTCATGCTCTCCCTTCCGGCTGTGCAGGAAGCGGCGCTTCTTCTCCTTCAGCAGGTGCTGGAGCCGCTTGAACTGGTCGATGTAGAGGGACTGGAGCCGGATCAGCTTCTCCCGCATGATCAGAGCCACCTCCTCGGCCGTGTACACCCCGGCGTGCCTGCAAAACCCACGGGAGAGGCTCTGCTCGGGAGGGTCCCTGGAGACTGATCCCCCCAAAGGGTGTGGGAGCCCCTCGGGGTTGATCCCTGAAGGGTGTGGGGATCCCATGGGTTTTTTCCACTGAAGAGTCTGGGGGTTCCTCAGGGATGAACCCCCAAAGGGTGTGGGGGTCCCTTGGGGCTGTTCTCCAAATGGGTGTGGGGGTCCCTCAGGTCTGATCCCCCTCAGGGTGTGGGGGTCCCTTGGGGCTGTTACCACAAAGGGTGTGGAGGTCTTTCAGGGCTAAACCCCAAATGATGTGGGGGGGGTCCCGTCAGGCTGTTCTCCTGAAGGGTGTGGGGGTCTCTCAAGGCTAAACCCACAAAGGTTGGGGGGAATTCTCTCAGGATTATTCTTCCAAAGCATTTGGGGGCACCCCAAACAACACTGATGTTATTGGGAACATTCTGGGTTATGCCATCAACAAGTGATGAGCTGAAACACTCAATTTCAGGCTTTTTTTAAGAGAAGGCATCACCCAGAGAAGCTGCCGAGCGATCCACCCCACTCTGTAAGAGGATGAGCAGCAAATGCTTCCCAGAAAACCCCAGCTCCAGGACAGCCAACAAACCACATGGGCACAAATCCATGAAAAACCACTGATACCATCACCTTTTTAACACAACCACCGTCCCCTGCAGCCACGGTGAGCCCAGAACACATAACTCGTGTGTAGAAGGTACCTCAGAACACACAACTTGTGGGTAAGCAGGCAGCGGCCACCATGGAATCCCAGAGGTTGGAAAAGCTCTCCAGGATGGAGCCCAACCTGTGACCGACCCCCCATCAGAGCCCCCATGTGCCACATCCAGTCATTCCTTGGACACCACCAGGGATGGGGACTCCACCACCTTCCTGGGCAGTTCCAATGCCTGACAACTCCTTCCATGGAGAAATTCCTCCTGATGTCCAACCTGAACCTCACCTGGCACAGACTGAGGCCATTTCCCCTCATCCTGTCCCTGGTTTCCCGGGAGCAGAGCCCAACCCCCACCTGGCTGCAGCCTCTTGTCAGGAAGCTGTGCAAAGCCAGAAGGTTCCCCCTGAGCCCCTTTTTCCAGAACGTAAAAGGGATTTAACTCCCCAACCTACTTGAGGGGATCCTCCTGGTCGCTGTCGATGCTGTCAGCCTCACTGTCGGGGTCCCCACGCCACGTCTGCTCCACGGTGACAGGGTCCTGCTCGCAGTCACTCCAGCTGTCCTCGTCTGCAGGACACAGCACCAGGAGTCACAGGACACTGTCCCACATCCCAGCATGGCCACAGACACCCCGGAGCTCGGCCCCATGGAGCTGAGCCGGCTCTGCCTCGTGCCAAGAGGGAATTCTCCACCCCAAAACTGCAAGTGATGGACATGGAGCAGGAAACCTCCCAGCTTGGAACAGCCAGAACATACTGGGAGCAAAGCTCCAGCCCTCCCAGGAACCACGGAATTCCGGTGGTACTATTCAGCAGCCCCACTAACATTTCCATGCTAATCCTGCAGGATTTGGGTCTGGCAGCATGATTTCTCTGCAGGTGAGACACACCAGGCTTTACAGAACCCCAGCTTTCACTCCCAGACCATGGGATCTTTTTCCCACAGGACTTAAGAAGGGATATTCTTGGCTTTCCCACACAGAGCAGCCCAGCACTGCCCTCGGGTTCAGTCCTTACCCAGGATGCGGCTGGCCTCGCTCCGGCTGCTCTCCGTGCTCTGGGAGCCCAGCTCTGCCCGGGCATAGGAGCTCAGCTGGCACAGGAGGGTCTCGCCCACGGGCCCGGGGTTGGATTTCTTCACCTGAGCCTGGAGCGCCAGCGCGTTCCGCCGGGCGTGTTCTGCGCAGAACGAGGTGCTGCGGGACAAACCACGGGCTCGTTACGACCCCCGGCCCTCAGCCAGGCAAGGAAGCGTGGAATAATTTGTGTAGGGAGAATCTAAAAGCTGATCTGAGCCCCCTCCCAGCCCGACCCCGCTTGCTCTCCTGGCTCCTGATGCTGGAATCCCTCCTCCATCACCAAACTCCAAAGCGCATCCCAGGTTTGCCTCCAACAGCGGGGCTCGGCAATCTCGGGAGCATCCAAACACTGAGGGGACACCTCGCCCAGAGGAGCAGCTCCCACGGATCCTGGGCCTTTGCTTTTGGCTAAACACGTTCCTGAGGCTTTGAAGTGTGTTGGCTTCAATGCAGGATGCCACAGTAAGCTGGGGATTAAAATCTTCCTGTTTTCCTCATGTGACAGAAAATGGGGGGGGAAAAAATCCTCTCTTTAGAGGCCCCTAAAGGGATTGAAATCAGCACAGCCATTCCAAAGGAGCAGCCACCACTCCTGGAATAGCTCCCAAACCTTCCACATTCCTGCATTTTCACAGAATCTCAGGATGCTTTGGATTGGGAGGGAATGTAAAGCTCATCCAGTTCCACCCCCTGCCATGGCAAGGACACCTTCCACTACCCCAGGCTGCTCCAAGCCCTGTCCAGCCTGGCCTTGGACACTTCCAGGGATCCAGGGGCAGCCACAGCTTCTCTGGGCACACTGTGCCAGGGCCTCCCCACCCTCACAGGGAGGAATTTGCTCCAAATATCCCACCCAGCCCTGCTCTCTGGCAGTGGGAAGCCATTCCCCCCTGTCCTGGCACTCCATCCCTTGTAAACAGTCTCTCCATCTTTCCTTCAGCTCCTTCAGGCACTGGAAGGTCACAGTTAGGTCACCTCTGAGCTTCTCTTCTCCAGAACAATCCCAATTCTCTCAGCCTTTCTTTCTAGGAGAGCTGCTCCATCCCTCTGCTCAGCTGGGTGCCTCCCTGGACTCGCTCCAACAGCTCCGTGTTTTTCCTGTGCTGGGGGCAGGGCTGGAGGCAGCTCTGGATGCAGGGTTTCACTTGAGCAGCGCAGAAGGGCAGGGAACACCCCCCCTGGATTCCAGGAACACCTGGAATCTCTCACAGAGAGCTGGCTGCAGGTCCAGCCTGTGGGAATGCTGAGAGCCCACTCAGCACTGTGGGAATGTCACCTCTGGCATCAGCAGCAGGCAGAGAAAAGAGCTTCCAGTTAAAGCCAGTGAGGTGGGTGAGTTTTTGAGCTCTTCTGCTTCCAAACATTCTCACTGGACTCTGCCTTCCCCACATTTTATGGCACAGGGACCAGGGTGGTCACAACCACTGCTCACACGCCTGTAAATCCCTGGAAGCAACGCTCCTGTGAGGAATCTGTGCTCTATCAACATGTCCATAACTCTTCCATCCCCTTCCATCCCCAGCACTTGGAGCATTTTAAAGAGCTCGGGGCAGCAGCAGCAGCACAACCAGGTCAAAGCTCCACAGGGACCCGAGTGGCTGCACTGGGGATTATCCATTGGCACAGGCAGCGGGAAGCGCTGGGATGAGGGAGGGACAGCAGACAGATCCAGTGCGGGGCCTGGAGCACTGCAGCCACCTTCTGCTTGGCCAGGGCACAGCCCACGGTCCCAAAATGACTCTATAGAGCCTTTTTCCAGCTTAAAAACACTTTGGAAAAAGGGAGATGCTTCTCAGAGGTAACTCAAGTGCAGCAGCTGAAGGAGAAGAGCCATGGAATATCCTGAAAGGGACCCATAAAGATCACCAGGTCCAACTCCTGACCTTACACAGGACATCCCAAAATCCCACCATGTTCCTGGGTGCATTATCCAAATACTCCTTGGGCTCTGGCAGGGTCATGAATGTGACCACTGCCCTGAGGAGCTGTTCTAGTGCTCAACCAGGAGAAGAACCTTTTCCCAAAACCAAATATAAATCTCCCCTGACACAGCTCCAGCAGTTCCTTCAAGAGGGAAGACGAAGAGAAAAACCTCCCCCTGCCTGTTTTAATCCCATAGGGTTTGGAACTGGAAAACCAGGAGGCAGAGCCACTCACCCATCCTTCTTCTCAGGTTTGGGAGCGGCGTTGGGACAACGCTTCCCGTTCTTTGTGGACACGTAGCTGCACTGTTTGAAGGGAGCATTCCTGTCCTCGAGGATGTGCTTGATGCAGAATTCCTGCCCTTCCAGGCGGGGCTGGGAGCAGGGCCGGGGGGCGAAGGCACAGGCCAGGGGCTCCTGTGGCCGTGGCACTGGGGTCAGGCGGCCTCGGCTCGTCGGCAACACGTGGATCCGGATCCTGTTCATGCCGACGCTGCAGGAGAGATGCAGAGCAGGGAAAGGGAATTAAATAAACCGCTGATAAAATGAAAAGCAGCAGCAGGAAATTAATTTGAATAAAAGTCTGACCCCTCTAAGCAGAAGATGAGGCCGCTCCTCCGGAGGTAATCCCCAATAATGTTCGAAGGAACTTTTAGCCCTGCAGAAATCTGGGTGGGATCCTCTTCTCCCAGTGCACCCTCAGCGCATCTCCTCGGTGCTCCCAGTGCCCATCGCCGCCTCTATCCCGATGTATCCCGGTGACTCGTCCTCCCCGGCTACCGGTGCCCATCCCGCCTCAACCACGGTCTATCCCGGTCTTTTCTGGTGCTCGTGCCGGTCTATTCCCGCCTCCATCCCGGTGCCCACCTTGCTCTATCCCCGGCTTTATCCCGGTGCCCATCCCGATCTACCCCAGCCTCTCTCCCGGTGCCCATCCCGGTCTATCCCTGCGCGCCCCCGCCCGCGCACGTGCTCTGCCGCCGCGCTCCCGCGCATGCGCGCTCCCGCCGCCCCGGCGCCGCCATTTTGTCCGCGGGCGGCGGGCGTGAGGGGCACCCCTGAGGGGAGCCCTGGCAGCGCTGCCGGAGCGGAGAGCCGGAGGAAACCCGTCTCTGGGGCGGTTCAGGGCGGAGGAGCCCTGAAGAAGCAGTCGGGGGCCGCGCTGAGGGGCACACAGGGCCCCATTACGAGCAGGCGGCGCCGCCGCCATCTTACCTCTCTGCCGCCGCGGCCTCCGCGCTGCCGCGCCGTGCACCCGCCCCGCCGCCTCACTGGCCCGCGCGCCAGCCAATCAGCGGCGGGCACGGGGGCGGTACCGCGCACGATTGGCTGAGTCCGCAGTCACTCACGCAGGGAGCAGCCACGCCCTCCTGTGGTCACGTGGGGGCGGCGCGGCGGGAACGCCACACGTGGGCGCGGGGGGGACCGGGGGGTCCCGGGCTGGGACCGGGGGAGGGCCCGGGGATTCCCCGGCCCCGGAATCGGGGGGGCAGGCCGGGATCGGGCGTGGGCTTGGGCTCCGGGTCAGGAGACGCTCGCTGTAGGCCCGGTTTGGTCCCAGAGCACCATCAGGGGGCCATGAGCCCCCCTGGCTTTACTCGGTCCCCTCCCGGTTTCCCGGGCCGGCCACGAACCGACACTGGTCCCCACCGCGAAAGGCAGAGCCTCGACATCCCAGGAGCAGCCGCCTCCAAGAGGGGCTCCAAAAGACAGAGGGGAAGGAAGGGATGGGCCATGCCCAGAACCTGAAATCCAAGAATTGTTCTCAAAACTGGACCAAATCGGTCCCCAAATCCTTGGGGGAGGGGGGGGAGGAGGTTGACAGCAGCAATTCCTCCTAAAAACAAGCTACATGTGGAACAAGAGTTTCCCAAAACCATCCAGAGACCACTCATTTATTGAAGGTCAGAAAAGTCAAGCCTAAGAAGGAAGGAAATAGGGCTTTCCCAAATATTCAACCCAAACCCCGGCAGGTCCCCTGGCCCTGGGCTGAGGTTCCAGTAGAAGCTGCTTCCAGCTCAGCTGGGAACAGCCATGTGCCAATGGGATTCCCTGGAAGAGCTGCCCCGGGCACAGTGACTGCAGGACCAGCCTGGCGCTTTCTCATCCCACATCCCACTGGGAATGTGCCCCAAGTTCCCCGGTCCCCCCAGGGTTTCCAGTGGAAATCCCGGAATCTGCAGGAAGGGAGCAAGGGATGGAGACCGGATCCCAACCAGAACAGGTCCAGGGGCAAGGAAGCAGGACCCAAAGGAGGGAGAACAGCTCCCATCACCTGGGATTCCTTCAGCCCCCCACATCCCTCCATCCCCCAAAAACTCATCAACACCAACACCTCAAGTGGAACCTCCCCAAAAGCCCCCCTGGGCTCTGCCACAGCCCCTCGGAATTAAAAAGGAACCAAACGACTAAGATATAAGTTAATGCTTAAATTATTTGTAAAACATCTTAAATTTTCTGTGACATATTTTAAATATCCCCCATGTTCCCCAGAGAGGGGTCAAAGCCCAACACTAACTGGGAGCCTATGGGGGAAAGGGAGGAATAGAGAAAGGGTTCCTTATCCTTTCACAGCTTTAACAACTAAATATCAATAATAAAAGTTATATTATAATAAAATAAGTTCTTCGTGAGGCAGTGGAGATCAAAAAGCCCTTAGAAAAGCCCCACAGGTTTGGGCTCGGGCTCTGGACTCAGTAGTAAAAAGGGGGTTATTTGGGGAGGGGAGGCAGCG
>VXAD01004825.1:0-64015 GCA_013399195.1 Dicrurus megarhynchus
GAACCCCTAAAACCCCAACAGATTTGTAAGTAAGTGGAGCCTGTAAGTAAGTTACTATTGTTGTACAGTAAATTTTATATGAATACTTTGTCAAATTGTTTAATTAATTTTGATTAAGTGATGTTAAGTGCTGTTAAGAGCTGTTGCGTGCTAAGTGCTGTCAAGGTTAAGTGATGTTAAGGTTAAGTGCTTTTAAGATTAAGTGCTATTGGATCTTTAGGCATTACCTGTTGGTCAAGTCCGGGCTCAGTTTAGTGCAAGGACAAGAGGGTCTTCCGTATTCCTTTTTACCCTTACCCTTCCCTATCCTTTTCTCACCACCCCCAACCCTCCCTCAGCCTCCACATAGATAGCTTTGGGTTTATTTTGCTTTAGATTAATTGATTTTGGATTTTTGTTTGCTATTTCTCTGTGTGCTTTAACCATCTAGTAAGTAATGGCATGAAACTTGCAAACGAACATTGTCATGCTTTTGCTTTTATATTAAACCTGGTTTTGCCAATATTTTACCTTTGAAGGTGATTCTTTCAGTGACCTTAAAACAGTAATTTGCAACACTGAGGGACAAAGAAGAGCCTAGAAAAGGGGGCTTCTTCTGTTTTATCATCTACAGCATCCTTTCCATCTGCTCTCTATTTCGACAGTCTGAGTTTTGATGTGAAGAATCATAAAATCATAAAATGGTATGAGTTGTAAGGGACTTTAAAAGATCATCTAGTCCA
Source organism: Dicrurus megarhynchus (assembly GCA_013399195.1). NCBI lineage: Eukaryota > Metazoa > Chordata > Aves > Passeriformes > Dicruridae > Dicrurus > Dicrurus megarhynchus. The sequence continues at coordinate 723 of VXAD01004825.1, forward strand.
ACATCCCATCTTGCACTGGGTCAGGTTGATCAAAGCCCCATCCAACCTGACTTTAAGCACTTCCAGTGATAGAGCATCCACAACTCTCTGGATAACTTCTTGTTCCAGCATTTCACCACCATTGTAAAAAAATTTCTTCCTTATGTCTAATCTAAATTTACCCTTTTTTAGTTTAAAACCCTTGCCTTTTGTCCTGTCACTACATTCCCAGTAAAAAGCACATCTCCCTTTTTCTTATAAGCCCCCTTTAAGTATGGAAATGCTGCAGTGAGGTCTTCTCAGAGTCTTCTTTAGGCGGAACAATCTCAACTCTCTCAGCCTTTCTTCATAGGAGAGGTGCTCCAGCCCCCTGACCACCCTTGTGGCCCTCCTCTTGACCTTTTCCAACAGTTTCGTGTCTTTCTTGTACTAAGGACTCCAGAGCTGGATGCAGCTGGAGGTAGGGCCTCACCAGAGTGGAGGCTCAAAAACCCCCTTCCCTCACAATCTGCTGGACACAGTTTTGATACAGACCAGGGTACTGTTGGCTTTCTGGGCTGCAAGTGCATAGTGCCAATTCATTCAGAATTTTTTGCCTACCAGTATCCACAAGTGCTTCTCCACAGGGCTGCTCTCAATCCCTTCACCTCCAGCCTGTGTTGATTTTGGGGATTGCCCCAACCCAGGTGTGGGACCTTGCTCCTGGCTTTGTTGAACTTCATGAGGCTCACGTGGGCCCACACCTCAAGGCTGCCAAAGTCAAGAAGATCTTCAGACTCAGTTAGACTAGATAATGATTGCAAATCCCTGTCAACTGAAATATTCTATTTTTGTTTTCAATGTTTTGTTATGCATGCCACCTCTATTCTTATTGGCTGGTGGCTGGGATGGTTCAAGAGTGAAAGCAAGAAATGTGTTGCTGGAGAACAGTTTCTGTACCAAAGCTGAAGTGCTTCTACTAAAAGTGATTATCAGTGACATGAGCCTCATTCTTCACTATTTACCAAAGAGCCAGATACAGGCAACAGGAGGGACTGAGAGATGAGCTCAGGGTGCTCTGACAGAAGAGCCAGTGGTAGCAGATACTCTGCTCCTCAGGGAACTGGACACAGAATGCTCCCTGCTGTCCAAGAAGCCCTCCCTTTTCAGCCTACGGTACTGCTGACCGAGCTTTCCCTATAGTCTTGGTTGTTTCTTGGTCTTGCCAGAGCTTGATAAGCTGATTTACTCCCAGCCTGAACACGGACCATGTTCTGGCATTTGAGGAATCCTGGTCTTAATTACCTAATGGGCTGTAGCAATTCAAATATTCCTGGGAGATCTGGTCTGAGAAAACAGTGCTGGGACTTTACTGAGAGTAACAAAGACAAAACATGGTCATTAGAATTGTGTCAAGTGAGGTCTGTCCATTAACTTTCTCTGTGTGGGACGCCAGCAGGCATTCTTGTTACTTGGAGCCAGACCCAAAGAGAAGGTCTCAGAGAAGTCCTGATTTCACATTCAAAACCATGCAAGGATTGTTATGACAAGTAGACCATGCAAGGAGCATTTGAATTAGTGGGCAGCTCTGCTGTGAAGGAAGTCATTAGCTAAGGTCGAAATGGTTTGGGACATATTCATGCTACTGTGCTATAAAGAAAAAGTGTTGGCTACATGAATAAGGGTATTTTTTGTCTCCTCTACATCCTGTTCCCAAATACAGTTGATGAGCTAAATATTTAAAGATGAACTAATACCTTTAATAGAACTGATCTCATCCACAAAACTTCAGTTTCTCTGGCTCATGCTTTCAGTATGTTTTTTTCTCACAGATCAGACTGAACATTTTTGCTCAAGTTTGTCCTGTCCAATGACATTTCTTGGCTAAAGCTTTCTCTTCTCTGGCAGCAGCAGAACTGTACTTAATGCTTAAACACAATGTGATGGCAGATTAAAATTGATGGCAGATTCAGCCCACCCCATATACGTGCCTCACCCTTCCATGGAATAAGTACTGTGATAAGGCAAGTTGTATTTAGGGTTAGTCCATTTTTGGATTTTTGATTTAAAACACTTTGGCATTAGCTGTGCCTTAAAGGTTTGGTGGGTAGCCAGAGTCAGAACAATTTCAGCCAACCAGATTTAATCTGTCACTCCGTATGTGTCAAGGACCTAAAGGTGAATCTGCAGCTTCAGGAAAATTCTGTTTTAATCTGATTTATTGTCATCTATGAAAACTTGGTATCATTCCTTTTTTTCTAAAGTAAATTGATGTTTTATTTTGTTAGCTTCTCACAGATTGAAATTTTCCATCTGAAATAAACCATACAAATATATTTTTTCGTCAAAAAACCCCAAAAAGCTCTCATTATCTCACAAGTGTCAAGTATTCCTATTTGTCAAGGATTCTGAAATTTTTTTTTTTTTTAACGTTTTCTTTTGCATTTCCAGCTAGTTCTGTAGAAGTTCCCATTGTGCGAAGTCCTGCCTTTGCTGTAGCAGTACCAAACATATTTGAGATTTCTGGTCCATTTCAGACTTTCTGCTGATTTGCATTTATTTCTTTCCCAGACCTTTTCAGTTCCCTTACTTGACTGCTGTGTCCAGATTTGCCTGCTCTGAAGATCTGAATTGATCAAAGGAGCAATTCTCCTTTCAGTCTTGTATTACACAGCAGAATCACACACATTGTTCTTCAGTACTTGAGAAAAACCAGAAATGTAATGTGATGTTTTAGTTTACTTTGTGACCTACTCCAGAGCAAAATGCTAACGAAAAGTCAACTCTTCAAAGCCTTTCAAGGTTTATTGAAGAGTTTTGCATTTGAAATGCTATTGACTAGTGTTACCCTTTTCACTCAAGTAGGTCATCAAACTGCAAGGCCTTGCAAGGATTTTTTTTTACTGGAATAAAAGTTGTTGATACAAATTGGACATGCTCTTAGTATGAAATCGTTTATTTGCAAACAATGTGCATGAATCCCGTTTCTACGCTGGCAGAAGCAGCAAACTCTGGTGGGATGTTTCATTGCCTGTGAAAGAGGGTGTGCCAGGGCCTGGTCCCAGAAAGACCAGCTCTCAGCTTCTCCTCAAGCTCACACCTGCAAGCCTTTCCTCTGCCTTTCTGCTGTTCATATTCACAGCTTCCAGGCCATACCCCAGCCTCTCTTTTTTCAACCACTTAAACCTTTCTGAATTGATCTTCCTTAGTTCTGGGTATGCACATTCCTGTGCATTTAAAAACAGGTCTGAACTGAGAGTCTATTGCACTGATCTTCTCAGGGAGGTAGTCTGGAATTTCTGATGCTTTAAATTCAAAACAGCATGGCAAAGACACTATTTGAGCTTAGCTTAGGAATTTTATAATCACGAATTAATATTATTCAGAGTCTTTCCTTTGTACCCATTGTCTTTTGATGAAATTTATGTTGGTAATGTGATAATAAATTTATAAAATTTATTATCACATTACCAAAATAATCATTGTACATTTTGGTAAACATTTCAGAACGGTCAAAAAATTCAGTCTCTGGCTCTTACATAAATTCCACTGGAAATTACCTTCTAATCAGACTTTTACATGCTTTTCTGACTGGCAGTCTTTTTAATCCTTAGATGAAAAATTAAATCAGGTGTTACAACACTTCATGAGACAATAGAATAGCTGGAAGATCCTAAAAATTTCATCACCAATACATCAGACCCAAATAATGAAACATGCATAGTCAGTAAGGCTGTGCTGGCATGGGTGGTTCAAAACAGAAAGCAAGCATTAGGGAGAAAAATAAGAAGAAAATGTAAGCAGAAATAAAGCATCCACAAATTTTCACATGAGTTAGTAAGCTTCCAGATTTTTTAATTTTTGGGGCTTTTTGTACAGGTTATGGGGAAAAATACAGGTTGTTCCATAAGAATCTTTATCAATTTTTTTCCCAGCTGTCAAACTATCTCAGTCTCAGCTGCAAAAATGGCAACATTCTCAATGTGGAAATAGTAGAAACCAAAATCCAATTTTAAAAGTTCCTTGGAAGTATTGAGTACCTTTTTTCCCATCATAACAGCTGAGGTAGCCTTTTCTTACTGTGTAGAGGCAACCTGAAAATTGTCTGAAGATGGCAGAGCCCTGCTGAACAAGGTCAGCTCCCACAAGAACTTCACTTGCCTTTGATTCTCACCCTCAACATGAGTCACATAAACAGCAGTGGGCAGAACTGTAACAAGTTGAATGCTTCCTGGATAAAATCCCAAGGTGATGACCCTTCCCAGGAGTGGGAATAAAGTAGTGCTGCCTGGCTTTAATAAATGTGATGGAGAGCAATGTGAGTATGGGCCAGGATCTGAGCAGGAGGTGCTGCACTTCGTTACACAGGGGTCTTTGTGCCAGTGCTGGTGCTGCTGCTCATCCCAGCCACCTTGCAGGAAGACGTTGGTGCAGCTTGGCTGCTCTTCCTACACATTTGGGCCTTATCCCCAGCAACCTGAGGCAGGTGTCTCATGTGAGCCACTTCTGCAGTGGTCCATAAGTGAGCCAGAGGAGAGAACATACATCATAAACAACTAAATTGCTAGTTAAGGCCTAGCTGCTACTTGGTACATTCATGGCTGTCCTGAATCACTGTCTCTTTTTTTTAGGAAGACTGATGTTCATTTTAGCAAAACATGGGAGACTTTCCCTTGATGATCAGAATGAAACCACTTGTTTTAAATAAGGTTTCAGCATTTTATCTTGCTTATTTTAACACTGCCTGGCAAAACAGGACAGCTTGATGACTTCAAAAGCTACTTTTTCCTGGACGAAACTGCAAAGAACCACCCTTAACTTTGTCTTTTATACCTAATTACATCTACCTCCCTTGCTCAAGCATTTCCCTTTTGGTGTTTTGCAAACACTGCAGTGTCCCCTCCAGGCACTGGGGAAGGTAACTTTGAATTTGGCCCAGGTTTGATGGGGGAGTTGGACCAACCTACCTCCAGAGGTCCTTCCAAACTAAATTATTGTATGACTTCAGGTTTCTTACCTGCTGAAAAATCACTGTTGCATTTCTATCACTTTTACTTCAGCAGTTATTATCTCACCAGGATAATTATCCTCTCGTTCTTAACCTTGCACTTGCTCATTGACACAAATTTTAGTCAACAAGGTGAACTTAGGAAAAATATGTCAGTGTTTTCTCTGCTAATCAGCAAATAAGATCACTATGACTTTCCCAGATAATTAGGTCCCTCATGAATATTAATATGCATTCAATAATTAATGTCAAGCAGTTTTCTCACACTGAAACTTTCCAGCTTGTAGTTTTGCAGAGCTTTTAAAGCACCATGAGAAAAACTCTCCAGCTGAGTGACAGAGGCAACAACACAATTCCCACTCACTTTAGTAGGCTTTGTATTATACTGTGAACAAAAACTGTGTAAGGAAAAGATGCAATACAGAACAAGCCATAGGTAACTTCACAGATAAATACTACACTCAAGCTGCTGGAAGAACCAATGAATTTATATTTCTGCCAAATTTACTACTAAAATCAGTATAACTTGCATGTTTAAGTATCCCCCCCTAAAGTCCTTGCTGGATAGTTCTAAGGAGCTAAAAGCAGCATAAGCTAAAAGCTTAATGATAAGGGTTTCTTGAACAAAAAAGGGCTAAGGGGCAAGACAAATGGGGGAGGTTTTTGCAGTTGTCCATGAAAGATTATTATCTATTTACAAGATTTTATCAATGGTAGCTTTACTGTACCTCCTCCTTTCTAACCATTTGCATTTGGGGTTCTGATTCTGCAGATACCGAATTGTAATTGTCCCCTTGGGAAGAAAAGTAGGATGAAGGTCAACAGCCCTTTCAAAGGATAGCCAGGGTTTGACCATTTACCTAAATGTTCAGGGCAATTATCTGGCTGCCCATGTCAGGCACCCAGGATGTGGGACAACAAAGTCCAAGTGCCATTACTCTGGAGAAGGTTTTAATCCAGAGCTCCCTTCTCTTTGCTGTCACTCTACCCATCTGCTGCAGGATATTCTGGGAAGTTCTGCTTTGTATGACACACCTGATTATTCAGTAGGACAAGGAAAGCAGATAAGTATACTACAATATGGTCATTAAAGCAAGAAGTGGGTGTTTTACCCCCAACTCTTCCTGGTATTTAATAATTTTATGGAATACACAATTCTTCTCACCTGAACAGCTGGGTGACTATAGCACTTACCTAGCCAATTCCAATGCCCCAGGATAAAAACTGGAGCTGATTTAGGTCTAGGTAAATGCTTCACTTCTGAGCTATTATGGATAAAAAGCAGATGCCTCCAGCCATGGCTGTATAGAATTATATGTCAGCATATGCATCATATAAAATCCTGCAGATGAAATAGGAGGGGCAAAAAAATTGCCCCCTGAATCTCAGTGGGATTTCTGTCTAAATTCAAAGTATCCAGGTCCTGTAATGACATAGATGTTGGTATCATCAGGTTATGGCAACATCTAAGTAACTGTCACTAATTTTCTCTTTTTAAAAAATGTATTTACTGATTTATTACAACTAATAGCACCTATATTTTGGTCAAAACCATCCAAAATGACATAGAATCACTTGAATCCTAGTTTTGTAACTTCATTCTGTAATGTTTTAAAAATTTACATATTTGAATACTAATAAACCCAGAGTACTCAGCAGTCCCTCTCAAAAGAGAGACTAGGAACCTCAATGAAGAAGAATTCATAAGTGAAGAAATACATGAAGGTAATACTTGCACAACTCTGAAGTGTTGAAGTTTTCTGAAAAAAGCTGTAAACTAACATAGTTGAAGGATCCTACCAAGTCTAGCTGTCAGGCAACTCATTTTCTTCCTCTTGTTAAACCAAGACATTCAATGTGTGAAAAGCTCTAGTTTGATCTGCACTACCTTGCACAACTATGTCAAATCTGGGACCTAGAAGTTCAACTTTTACAGTCAGATAATACATCTGCCTCTGATACCACATAGCAGCATTGCAGATCTATAGTCATACTGTACTGTTAATAAACCACTTTTTTACTTCCCTGCAATTCTATTTTAAAAACCCTGTAAAAATACATATTAATTTTCCAAGAAACCTTAAGATATGTCATGAACAATTAAAGATGTTCCTGGGCTAGAAGATTTGGTACAGCACACAAACATACAGAGAGCAGAAAGAAGAGAGTGAAAACAAGAAAATCATCCCTTTAGCCAATTAATATAGCATTGATAGTTTACTCATTCCTACATTTTTCTTATTCAAAAATGTGAATTCCTGGGAAGTTTTGAGTGTAGCACAGAGATATTTGGTGAATAGCTTTGGAATAATATTGTAAGCACACCTTCTGCCAAATGGTATCAGCAGAAGAGGGAGCTAAATTTAAATATCAAAGACATTTAAATTGACACACACACTGGCTGCTGGCCAGAGAGCTAAGGAAAGCTGCGTTGTTGGGTTTGTTTTTTAATGAGTTCCTTTTTTGGATCTCAGGGAGCTTGGTAGCAAGCTGTCTGTCAGGATGTAGCACTAGGGAGGCAGTGACATGTGAAACCGATGTGTGCAAGATCAACAGTAGATAAGTATTTTAAAGGTAGTTGGGTAGAGGTAATAATTACATACACATCAGCAGGAGAGGTCACCCAAGGACAGAGACTGAGGGTGGAGGGGAGGGAGCACCTTTTGAGGAGGCTACACCTTGAGGTGGGAGGAAAAGCTTTGGGGAAAGACATGTGAGGGAGTCTAGACTGAAAGAAAAAGAGCATAGAAAAGTCCTCATGCCCAATGCTACAAGGTATCAAAGGACAGGCATTCAATAGTGGTGTCATGGACAACAAATACATCAGAGAGGATGAGGATGATGTCCAGGTGTGAACCTTGGTTAGGAAGAAGACTTTCGGTGATGGTACAAGGAGGATGTCTGCAAAGACGAGCCATCAGGAATGGACTGAAACTGGCCTAAGACTCAGATCACAGCTGTTTATTTCCTTATTGCCACCCAGTCGCTTCCTTCATCCACTTTGTTTTTTGTAACAGTTGTAAACATCAAGAGCTCTAGAACCAAGTGTTCTGTCTCTATTCATTTGGATAGCACCAAAGGTCAGAGATGTGAAGAGATGCACAATGGGCCAGGAAGATTTATTTTCTAGGAAAAAATAAGTCAACAGGGTAACTGAAGGATTAATGCACTGAACAGGGGATTAAGGAAGAAATGGCACAGTCAGCAACACAGGAATGGAAAGAACAAAAGCTGTTGATTATCATATTAAATTGCGGTTAGTGGGTCAAATTAACATTTGTTACCTTTGCTGGGTTTGTTTATGAAACCTGCAACTATTACAGAAAGTTGCATGTTAATTTAAAAGAAATCAAGAAACACAGATAATATTGTTTATTGTTAAAATCAAAGTAGTCACTGAGTAGTTTATCTTGATAAGGCCTTGCTGAAGTGGGGTGGCATCTTCTCCACAGACATCAAGCTGAAGAAACCTCTCAGGAACTACTTCCTTAAGCACACCTTTTGCTGCCTTATTTTATTTAGTTTGCATATCATTTCCTAAGCACTTCTTAATTGATTAACATATTTTTAAGTGCATTAGGATATAGCTAATACTAGCTATGCAAATTTGGTAAATCAAAGTACAACCCGCAGCTCATCTGCAATACATTGAATTTGCATTGTGTTTTTCAGGTCTGTCTTTCTCTGCTTGCATTCTGCAAAGCTAAACTCAGCAGTAGGGAAGGACAGAGGGTGAAAAGATTTCCAGGGGCTCCTCACATATCTTCTAACGAAGTGCAGCAGATCTTATCTCCCAGTCTCTCCTTCCTTGGGGCCAGCATTTCAAGAAACACCAGCAAGTATCAAACTGTGCAGGCAGGAATGGCCAGACAAGGGCCCCTACCAATGATGGTTCTGAGAGACCTTGGAGCTTCACCTGGCTTAATTCTCAGTACTCTCCGCTGCAAAATGGTCATAATTATACTCATCTGATATGCAAACCTGCAATGTTTTCAGTAGCTAAGATGTGCTAAGTGCCTGGAAGAAACTGGGCTCATGTACAATGAGGGAATGTTTATAAAAAGAGAAAGAACACAAAGGCAGTAAAAATCTCAAAAGGTCTGTCCAGAATAAGAAGCCGTGCTCAGATTAAATAGGTGACATTTGTTTAAAAATACATTGCTGGTATGAAATACAGACACCCCGTCTTCTCCTTATGCCTTGCAGGACCTTGTGCAGAACCTTCAGGATGCAGGGACGAGCCAGCAGGTGGCTGTAGATGGCAGCGGCTGCCTGGAATGGGGCCGGTTCCAAGGTGCCAGAGGAAACCCGGTGTAGGCTCACTGGAGTGAATAATACCAGGTACCTTTACAAGTAGTCTTTCGGCAGAGTCCAGTCCTTAGTTACCCATGCCCCAAATAGGCTCAGCCAAAATCAATTTCTCCTGCTCCCAGTGTTTTGAAGTCAAACCACTCACACCAGGGAATTTCTGCTTCAGAAGTGCCTACTACTGAATGAATGGTTGGTTTGCACTAAGTAAAAGGTAGTGGTAAATCATAAATATATTTATCAAAGCGTTTCCCAACTCAACAAGTCGGTATACATCAATTCTGAATTCACCTGAACTCGTTCACTTACAACACTCCTCGATACCTTAATTTTGTCAGGCTCTTTATCAGAAATTTGGATCCTGCAATCTATCAGCCACACTCATCTTGTTATGGCAAGTGGAACTTTAGGGAGAAGGAAAGTGGCTTGCAAAATATTCTCTCTAGTCTCACCAAACGGGTATCAAAAGGCACTAATCTTACAGATTTTCCTTAGAAAGAGATTGGGAAAGATTTTGTATTGGTCTGCCTGCTGGACTCCCACGTACTGGGGGGGGGTCTGTCTGTCAGAACATTCCCATGTCAAAGGATGAAGAAATCACCAGGGCCAGTGGAGGCATTAGAGAAGGGAACAGTCTGGAGCCTATCGTAGCTGCACAAACCAGCACTAAACCAAGAGAATTACACAAGCATTGCACAAGGGAGGCTTCGCTGGAAGTGTTGCCTCTGACTCGCATTCCTTTTAAGCTGTTATAAAACTTTAAATATAATTAATAAATAACCAGGCCTCTCAAGCAGAGATGAGTCCAAAGCTCTGCCCCCTGCATGAACCGAGTTTGTTATTTCAGCTCTCGATATGAAAGTCCAGCGTACCACCGCGAGCCGCAGCGCTGCTCCCAGCTGCGGGGCTGCCTGCTGAGCTCAGCCGGCCCGGCCCGGCTGCATTGCTGCTGCCAAGGAAACAAACCCCGGCGGCTCCAGAAGGTGGGGTGGGCTAAATCAGAGCCCCCGTTCCAGGGCAGGATGGAGGCACCGCCTGCAAGCTGCCGCTCGGATGAAGGGCGAGGAAGGTTATCTCTTCCCTGACATCGGGGCGCTTTCCTGCTCCTCCTCCCTTCCCTTCTCTTTCGGTATCAGCAGCGGCCTGAGCCACTCTGTGCTCGCGGGGCTGGGAGCTCAGGGCCGTATCTGCAGCCTGCACTTCGGTGTCCCTGTGGGAAGGAGGGGTAGGGTGGCAGGAAAGGCCAAGGAGTCACTGGATTGAAGGAAGAAACCTCTGCCTTTTAGCTGCCTGATGGGAAGGAATCTTCAACTCTCCCACCATGTCCTCAAGGCAATTCTCTAAGGGAAAACCCTTCGACAATAGTCCTCCCTCTCTTTCTTTTGTTTATCAGCCTTTGCAAAGCTATTGATTAGCTCTGGAATTAAAACATTCTCAAATTCTTTAAGTACGTAAAGACAAGTTTTTAGACTCATTCTACACTTTGTTATTTTTATCCACTCACAGTAATTTCCAAACTATTAGAAATTTGTTCTCTGAGACACTTTTTGCAATTAGCATATTAGTATCACCTGTGTTATGGGGTCCCTTTGTGCCACAGCCAGTGCTGTGAAGTATTAATATCAAATTTAGGAACTACTTTTCTAATATAACAGGCTGTTTAATGGGATTATCTGGGCTAAAGAGGTAAAAGAGATGGCCCTGGCAAAAGAGATCTAACTAGACACAAACACATGAGAGTCAATATAGAATATTGCTAAGTAGGCATACTAATAATTACACTTCATTGATTTCAGCTAGGATTTTATTGGAGTTTTTATGTTTCTAAAAATCTGATCACTTTTATCTAAGGGTGTAAAAGAGTGTAGTTTCTGACAGCTTTGAAAACATTTGCTGTGGTTGCTGGTCTGAGACAACATTGACTTGATTTCTAGAGCTGAGAAAATCTCTGTGGGTGTCAAATACCACACAGAAGGTTAAAAAATGAATGCCACAATCTCATGCTTTATATAGTAGTATTTTTCCCAGTATGTGCGAATTCAATGCATGAAACAAAATAAGCACTGAGTACCAAATACGCAGCAGCCAGATGCTTGTAGGTTAAGAGATTAAGAACAGGAATATTACTACAGCTTTATAAAATGTTTGGCTACTATGAAGCAAAAATTAATATCAGGTCTTGTTTAGATTTTTAAATTAACAATACATGACAAATTGCAGCTCAAAATTGACCTAAGGAGGGCATTAAAATTCCCCATAAAATATTTTCCAGGGTTGTCACACAAGATAAAGCCCACAGAGTACATTAGATGGTTAATTTGTGACCCCTGGTTGATGATCCATGATTTCAAGACTAACTCTTGTAGCAATATATTCTTACAATAAATCAATTTAATATTTTACCATGTGTAAAATGGTGAAAGGCACCTTATAATCTGCTAAGAACCTACTCACAAACTCTGGCTTTGAATTTGGACACATGATTATACCAAAAGAATCCATGAATTTTCAGATTTTATCTAAGAATAAGATACAGTGAAACTAAGGAAGATTAGATAAAGAAGAGTCAGGATCAACAAGCAGGATTTATGCCAAGGCTGATGGTATACTCACCTAATGCATTTACATATCATGAGACAATAGGCTTGTTCATTGCTGCAGATTTCCCTTGTCTTCAAGCGTCATTCTTGACTCATATCCTGAGACATCCAAGAAGAACTGAGACAGAGGCTGGAATAGGGACAAAGAGAGGATGCTGGTTTAGGAGCTTCATGTACTTCTTACAGACAGATTTTAAAAGTGTTGCTTTATCCGATACAGAGCACTTTAAAAAAAATCTGCTGTGTAGCTATGTCCTGTGGATGATATGCAATTGCCTTCTCTGCTGTTCTCTCTATTTAATAAGCAGCTCTGTGAAGTTTGGAGGACCCCAGGTTTTTTAACATGGTTGCTAATCCCTATTGTGTTATTGTGCCCAGGAAACGTGAAAAAATTCACATAGAAATATTGTTCTTTTCTTCTTATAAAGAAACAAGGAAATTACTAATTCTGCAACCAAGCTTAAAAAAAAAAAGAAAGAAAGAAAAAAATAGCGCAATGTACTTTAGGGGAGACAGGAAATGGTTGACCCCTTCTTCATGTATGTTAGCAAGTCCTTGCTGTCCTACCCTGAGAGCACCTAAGCTACAGGACAAGCTGTATGATAGCTGGGAGACTTCTCCTAGCCATGTTTCCAAAAGTGGCAGTTGTCATAGGCGGAAAAGGATGTTACAGGTGTTCACTGAGCACAACAACGGGATCAGGACCTTCAGGTGATGTGGGAGAGGGATGACCTGACTGTGGAGCTTGATTGGTGCTTCTGAGCAGGCCCAAAAGCAGAATTGTGGGAAAAATTTATGAGGGAAAATTTAGATCTCTACAGACATCATGCAGTGCTAAGTGAAATTTTTGAGATTTGCATATTTTAAAGTGAGTACCTAAACACCACCAAAGCCTAACCTCAATCATTCACAGCCCTTCACAGATCCAACAGTGGGCTCAGAGAGATGTAGAGAAAAGATCATAAACCAAGTAAACTTCAACATCTGTAATAAACAGATATTTGGTATACCAAGGTATTCAAGAAACTCAATCTTTCCAGTTCGGGAGTAGTTCCCTCACATCATCACAACTGATTTTATTGTGGCTTACAGAAGGCAGGAGACTGACTATGGACTTTTATACATTTTCATCCACTAAACTATCAGCTTCAGTCTAAAGGATCAATTATATAGAAAGAAGGAAGAGAGTTTCATAGAGAGATAGAAAATAAAACAGTTCTTCCAATATTTCGTAAAAATTACTTGTATAGAAGAAGATATATTTTATACTTCCCAAAAACAGCAGAACATAATCCCAGTAGTTCTTTTTAAGGGGTTATATGCTGAAAAATGACTGTAAAAACATTAAAAGTATGCTTTTTTTTTCACATATTATTTGAACATCATAAAACACTGTTCTCCCATGTGTTCTGGGAGTCTGAACTGGTGATATGGAGGGTGTTGGGTTTCAGTGGACAAACTCCCATTATAATACTGTGATAATTTGAAAGGACAGTTAAGGTGGTTTTGGCTGGGATAGAGTTAATCTTCTTCATAGCAGCTCTATGGGGCTGTGTTTTGGATTTGTGCTGGAAACAGTGTGGTAATGCAGGGATGTTTCGTTACTGCTGAGCAGCGCTGACACAGAGTCAAGGCCTTTTCTGCTCCTCACCCCACCAGCGAGGAGGCAGAGGGTGCACGAGGAGTTGGGAAGGGACACAGCCAGGACAGCTGACCCCAACTGACCCAAGGGACATCCCACACCATGTGGCATCATGCTCAGCTCATAAAGCTGGGAAAGAAGGAGGAAGGGAGGACATTCCAAGTGATGGTATTTGTTTTCCAAAGTCACTGTTATGTGTGATGGAGTCCTGCTTTCCTGGGGGTGGCTGAACACCTGCTTGCCCATGGGAAGTGGTGAATGAATTCCTTGTTTGGCTTTGCTTGTGTACACAGCTTTTGCTTTGCCTATTAAACTGTCTATCTCAGCCCACAAGTTTTCTCACTTTCACCCTTTCAATTCTCTCCCCCATTCCACCACAGGGGAGTGAGTGAGTAGCTGTGTGGGGTTGAGTTGCCAACTGGGGTTAAATTACAGCAATGGTCCACAAAGACTGTTTTTCTCTTGGTCTTTTTACACATGTCTTTATAATGCGTATCTTAAAATAACACAACAGCAGTCTGCAGGGAAATGAGCTTGATCATGGAATTGAGAGACAAGGATATTCTTCCCACTGCTCCCACTGTCCTCTTGGCTAGCAGAATATGTCCCTCACTCGCTCTCCCAATATGTTTTCCTGTAGTATTGATTTTCCTTTAAGTATGCTTTACAACCTGAATATACCAGCTAAAAACACTTCATAAGAGCAAGATCTTATCACTTGATGACTCGCGATATCATTCATGTGTTTTAACTTTGGTGTCTATCCAAGCAGGTGTTTTATCTTTCTTATGAACAGCTTTCATGATTAGAATTCATTCCCTATTTGCATGTCAGTAATAACAGAAAAAAGCCTCTTCTACTTAATATCTGGATACTGTTCACTGGAGAGTGAATATTATAGATACCATTACCAAATCAAAGAAGTATTTTTTTTTCCTTTTAAATCATCACAGACATCAAAACTGAGTTGTACTACAAGTATTCTATCTGCTCAGACATAGAAATGTATTGAATGACAAAATCTTCATCACAACCATAAAAAAATAAAAATAATTAAATGGGACATGAAGCAATTTGTCCACCTTATGTTATACCTGGTGTCAGAAAAGCAGATGATGTAACCTCAGGCATTTTCACTCACACCTCAGCTGTTGATCAGTACCAAACACAGAGGACTGGCTTTAATACACCAAGAAGCTGATCCAACACTGCAGCACCTAATCTTACTGGCTAATTAGAAACACTTGAAATTGATTCTTTCTGAGGGCCAGTAACAGCTGGTACATTCAAATCGGTAGAAGCAGCTCTGATGTACTAACTGCTGCAACTGAGAACTGTCAACCCCCCCAGGAAAAATGAGTCTTTAGGTGTTAGTTCTTTCTGACCTGGTGCAGTACTGTGCTGTTTTAGGGGAGCCTCTGAGTGTTACTGGGAATAGTGAAAAAAAGAGTAATAGCAATTTATGCAGAAAATAACCATAGCTACTCCGATGAGACTTCACTGCTTAGAAGGGCGTGTTTTGCTCGGTAGCTACTCAGCAAATCTATTTCTTTTCTGCCTTGCACTTAGGTTGGGGCAAATTGTCAGCCTGCCCTTCATACGAGTGTGGCTTCAAGAAAAACAAAGAGAAAATATTTTTTTATTCCCTCCACCCTCTTTCAGCGTTTGTTCTGCCTGTGCTCTGTTACTGTGTAATCTTGCCTACTGCTGGTTATTTGGGTAATGTAGACATTTACAGTTTGTCATTACAGAGGTATAAGATTAGATATTGTAAAGACTTAACTTTTCTTATATTATCAAATACTGATTTGTAGCAGCCTTATTGCTTTCCATTGCTGATTAGCCTTTGATGAGGTCTGGTAGCAGTGGGGGCTTACATAACCTACCTGAACCCTCTTGGCCTTTGCTTTGAGATTTGCCTGTTTGTTGACAGCAGAATTAGGCCTGTGTGTATCTTCTCTTGTCTTAGAACTGAAAGAAACAGCAAAAGAAGATGTGAGATTTCTAAATTGTTAGAATTTGCTCAAAGGCAAAATTTAATTTAATTTTGGCTTGAGTTTGGCTTGGGTTACTACTTCTATTGTTTGTATCAACCCAAAACACTGGCTACTCTTGTGATACCCTGTCTCTGTAAATGAAAAGGCAAAAAATTCACTAGCATAACTGTGCTCATAGTGAAGGTCATGTATTAAATTTACCTCAATACATCTTTTTTTTATTAGCTATATCTATCTTAAAATGCAGCTGTTTTAACTATTAGGATATATTTGAGTTCACGGTGAAAAACTGTGTGAAGAGTATAATTATGTGTTCATCCTTAACCCAGATCTTAACTCTAAAGGAAAAAAGATTCTTATATAATAAATAGAGGAACAAAAAAGACTATTGGGTCTATTCTATTAAAGCTCACTCCATTCAGAAAACATTTCCCTGCGGTCAGAATCTAATTGCTTTCTGAATAACCATTATGTATTCGCCTTTGCCCACTGGGCCATTCCAAACGTGACATTCCTTAGAGGGGAAAAAATGACATCCAGCTGTCGTGTTTGAATTTCTTTTTTGCTAGCAAATACCAATATTTCATCCAAGAAGCTGTATTAGGAAAAAAATAGTTACAAATGCAGTAACTCTGATGATAAGTGCTAAAATTAACATTTACCACATTCCTTAGTTTATTACCTGTGTGTTATGATACAGGTTTTCATTGCATCACTCTGTACCATGTATTCCATATGATGCTTGCTTTGCTTAGTGCTAAGGAGGGGTGATTTCTGCTGAATGATCAGCTTCAACAATTTCACTGTGCATCTTCAGACCGTGTTCAAATGTGTTCTGTTTAATACTACACCAAAGTCACAAATGTTAATTTCCTCACAGTCTCCTCTGTGGTTCTTGGAACTACCACCAGTATTGAATTCATTTTCATACCTTTGCAGAGATGAATATAATTCCTTGTTTTACTAAGGCAGAGCTGAAGCCTGGTTAAGCAAATATCAAAGATATCCAGTTGTTTTGGATTTCCATTTTGGGGTCATGAGAATTTCAAGTTTCTTTGGAATACTTTACATGTGCTGTATATAAGAACATATCACCATGGAAAGAAAAGACAGATGAGCTGAAAAGTAGGAAATTTTCCATCCAGTACAGCCCCACCACAACTGCTTTTCTTTATGCAGTCCCATTTTGTTGGAACCTTTCCATCCACTGTCCTAGTCGCCTGAATACTATTTTCCTTGACTGTCAAGGTCAAGTCACGCCACTGGTGTTCTGATCTTCTTTCTGCTCAGTCTCCTCTAATTCAACATCCCAGGATATGTCCAAAGTAATTACCAGGAAGAACTATGCTGCTAACAGTGTGGGAAAGGGAAGTATCCCAGTATCAAGGCTGCAGTTGTGGCAGTCTTTGAACATGCTGATGTTTTCATGGTTGCTGGTGTCGTTTGTATGGGAGGCATGAGAGGGACATGCAGTGCCAGCAGAAATAGCAAATATTAAGTGCAGAGGTGACTGGTGGATGAGTCAGACCAGGAGTGGTGCTGGAAAAATACAAGAACTGCAATGTTTGGTTTTATACTAATGAAATAGCAGCAATGGAAGGGCACAGACAGGCAGGTGATAGCAGCAATCCCAAAGGTAAGCAGATAGGGCTAAGCCAGCAGTAACCATGCTCAGACCCAGGAGCCACACATGGATTTCCACCAGTTCCTGTGAAACTCCTGTTCGGCAGCACCTCGGGCCAGCACAGCCTTGCTGTGGTCATAGACCTCACCCATGGGATCAAGCAAGTCTTCAGCTGTCAAGGCTGGTGTCATCAGATCATCCAGAGGCCAGCTGGGTACCTAAGACAGGTTTTACTGGCAAGGAAGAAGTAATATCCTTGGAACCACTGATTTATTTTCCTGTCAAAATCTGTTGGAGTTCACCATCCATCATCTCTCTGTAGCATCTTCATACTCCTGCTGGCGACAATTTCCAAAGAGATACCTGAACTGGAAGAGAGGCTGTGGTGGAGATAGCTGGAGTTTTCTTAAAGGAGAGCTGATCTGTGTGTTAAGCTCAATTGATGTGTTCCAATGAATCCTGTGGTATGGGACCTGTGAGAGGAGGGCCCGTCTCAGCATTTCTATTCCTGAATATCTGACCATTGTATATACTCTGGCAGCTGCTGAGATCAGTTGGGTTTCATCTCCATGTACCTCCTAAGGCTGTGGTTCCCCACTTGCAAGCAGAACCTGTGTCCTGTTGGATGAAATTAATGTGTGGGCTGTGAGTGTGCTTTTGTTAGCTCGCAAAGACTCCTGAGAAGAGGTTTGTGCTGGTTGTGGCCAGCTACAGGAGAACAGGCAGCATAAAACACAGCAACACAATGCTGGTTACTCTGCCTAATCTACAAACATGATTTTGGTAAAAAAGAACTAGCAAATGTAGAAGGTATTAATTGAACCAGTCCTTGTCATGATGTGTGCATGATGTTTGAGATTCAGTACAAGGGCCTTGAATACAGACTTTAGCATCTCATCAAATTGTTGTTTGGGTTGTACTAGAGCAGTCCACTGAGCTAACCTGAAAAGTAAAGGTAAATAAATAAAAGTCTACATTTTATGACAGAATTTAGTGACCTCTTTTTCTTTCTCTTGAAACATATGTTTCTTTATAATGTACAGTTTCTTTCATCTGAAATATAGGCAGTTACAAAAATAAGGTATGTAAAAATGTCAGCAGCAGATTGACCTTTTTGAAACTTCTAAATAGCCATTTTAACTTTTAATCTATTTTTTCTGAAAATACAGGTCTAAGTTTAAATGCTGGCTCCAGGCAAACTGTTTGAATTGTTCAGCTGTCTAAAAATATACTTAAAAGCTGCATATGAGGAGACAAGACGCTGATGTAGAAGCAAAGGAAAAGACAGAAAGTCAGAGCCTTCGGGAAGCTGTAGCACAAAGACTTCACAGAAGTTCCTTTCAAATTATCCCTCATCTGCCTGCTCTGAGTGCAGATATTCATGTGGAAGGAGCATGCTGAATTCTTCCATGGAAGTTACATAAAGAGAAGTAATCTAAAAATAACATTTTTTGGCCAGGAGACCTAGAGGCAATGAAGAACAGAAAGATACAAAACATTAGAATTAAAGAAGGTAATTTGCTTCAGACAATCTTTCTAGTAAGCAATTAGGGACAAAAAAAGTAATGCTGTTTGACATAGCCCCTAAACACAGAAGACCTTGCAAGCTCCTTAGATTTTTCCTCGCTAACATGACATAGCAAGACTTTTTTCTTGGGTACTGGGTCTGCCAGATCAGGAACTGAGGAATATAAAAGCAGAAGACTGCAACAGTGACCAAAGGGGCAAGGCTGATGAAATGGGCTCTTGGATTTTGTTCTCTGAGGCAAAGAAAATTTTGCAAGGCAGATCACCTGACTCCTTGCTCCATACAATCTCTTTTCATTCAGTCACGGGAGGTTGGAGATAGTATGTTTCTTTATAAACAGCTTTGAAAGATTTCTGATCTGCCTTTAATTGGGTTACCATCCTGTCTTTCCCTGCTGTTCTGCGTGAAATGTTGCTTTGTGACACACATTTCCTCTTCCTTTCTGTACAAAAGCAAAAGATGAAGATCAAGTTATTTCTGAATAACAATGTCTAGACACTATTGCTGGACTCCGTCCAAAAATGTTTAAACAGGTCATAGCTTAAGCTGGTGCAAACTGGCACAGCTGCACTGGCTTTGTTCTAGTTATCCTGACTAAGGCAGGTGGGGATGGAGCACATGTTAACCAGGCCCTTCTCATTCCCGGTGCTCTGACAAAGACTTTTCTGAGCTTTACTCAGGTTTATTCATTTTTGGGTGCTCTGAGTGATGGTTTAATGGGAGAAATTATGAATGGGATTTAAGTGCATGACCCAGTGTCTAGACTATTTCTGGCACTTAATCTTCTGCCTTCCATGTAGGCATTGCTTTTGTACATTGTTTGATGTTTTACTGCTGTTCCTGCCAGTGTGTTGGACTGTGTGCTCATTTGTGTGTGCAACTTAAGGAATGCTCGTAGGGATGGCTGAGGATTGCAGAGAGAGTGCACTGTATTACTTCTTTGTGTCTTCTTTCTTCCTTCTCTCACCATCCTCAACCTTTGGTTGACAACAGCTTCAACAAGTAATTATGAATCATCCAATCTGGGAAGAAATACTTCAATTGCTTTTCATAATCACCTGTTCTGTCATCACTAACTACAGAAAAAACAAAATGCTGTCAAGGTTGACCTCCACGCTCCTGTAAACAATCTTGCTGTTTGCCTGCTGTTGAAACAATGAGGTAGACACTGGGCTGTAGAGAGATGGGCCCAACCCCTTCGCCCAGAGTTTTGCAATGACTCCTCTCACCTCAATATGTGCTCATTGCCGGCATCGTACAGGTCTCAGCACGCTGTGCTTCATGACAGTCTTACTAACTCAGCTTCAATCAGAGGGAGAAATCCTTTCCTTGTTAGCTTTGGAAAGATTTGGGTTCTGTTTCAATGCATTTCATATTAAAACAAAAAAAATATAGAGAAGTGAGACAAAATTGTTGCTGACACAGAGCTGGAAATGAGTGTGTTATCTCACCTAGAGGCACTTCGTTCGGAAAGACTCAAAATGCAAATTTCATAATCTTGATCATGTTCCAGGTGATGGCCCCGTTTAAGCAAATGGGTATGTTTTAACTTTGCAAACTGCTGAAAATGCAGGAAATAAAGACAGAAAAGAGCATGAGCCAGCAGTTGCCTTGTTGCATGGGGTATGAAGTAGGAAAGGCCCCCGCCGTGGCCTCGCTGCTTGGGAGCTGGAAGCAGAATGCTGTGCAGGTGCAGACTGCAGGGGTCACAGAAGTGGCCCTGCTGTCTGGGTGGCAGGGGGTTGCTGCTGCTGGTCAGCACAGGTGTGAGGCAGAGAAGGAGATGGCCATGTTACCGTTGTCTGGGCAGTTTCAGTTTTGCAGGTATCTCTCTTATATTAATGCCTAATTTAGCAAAACAGCTGAGGCCCAAGGCACCCTCTGAAAATCTTGCTTCTATATTAATGGATTTCAGGGGTACCTAACTCTTTTAAGGGAGGGAGAAATATTCTTTGGAGACTCAGGGATCATTTAGACAGATTGAGTTAATACTTATGTTCACAGGCAAGCCTTGTGTAGGCAGGGAAATGATGGAACCCTCTCTGTGCTTCCTTACAGCCTAGTAGATAATGTGATGGAACTTGAGTGTACTTTTTTTAAATGTCTATAAATTATAATGCCTGGGAAGAGGTATCTGAGACATGGTCTGTAGTTTAACTGCTGATACTTTTATAGCAAGGTATATAAAGAGATTTCTAGCCTACTTTGCTCCCCATCAACCACCACAGCTGCCAGATCACCCTCCTCTTGTCAAAGCACAAACCTTTAGAATGCATATGCTCTCATTTGATTTGGCTTTTCTCTCTCTGCTGTATCTCAGGAGGCCTCGCTCTTCCCTGGTGCCACCAGGCAGTGTGTACAGGAGACCAGGACCTACATCTCTCTGTTCGTCACCCTGTTTGAACTTCACACCCCTGCTGCAGCAGGGCCTGTCCTGTCTTGCTGCTGCCAGCCTCCTCATCTGGCCTTTGTTCCAGTCCTCCCCTCCCCTGTCTCTGAGCTGCCTTCTCCTGTCACACATACACCCACTGAGGTGTGCCGGATGTCTCAGTCCCTATTTTATAGGCTTGGGTTTCTTCAGGGCTTTCCTGCCTCACAAAGGGGACAGGAAAAAAAGATTGCGTGGGAGTTCCTGGTGACATGGGAGAAGGAGGAAGAAGTGCCTCGACCTTCCCCAGCAGGCAGAAGCCCTCTGCATCCTGGCTTTTAGGGGAGGGCAACTCGTGGGGCTCCAGTTCAGTGGCTGCTGCATGTCCCTTTGAGCCCAGCAGCTTGCAGATGGACAGGGAGGAAAAGAATCAAAACTTTAAATTCTCTGCTTCCCTTGCAGTCTCTAATTTTTCTTGATGGTACAGTTCACTTCTACATACAGAGCACCCCCATGTCTCTTTGCATTAAAGGATCAGGGAGGGCTTTGCTGTAGCTGGGAAAAAGGGCATGCTTGGCATAATTCAAGCTATGGCTCCTGCTAACATTTTTACACAGCAACTTCACTTCTTGTAAGTTGTTCATGAGTAGGCTACATTTTTATGCACTTGGTTTATTGGTTGTTTTTTGGGGGGTTGGGGTTTTGTTGGGGGATTTTTTGCACTTTGGTTAGCGTATTTTCTGCCAATTCTCTCCTTGATGTTTGTGAGAGATTGATTAGAAACACTTAGCAGTTAACATTTGAGCTGCTCCTATTGAGTATATAGAGATACATAAGATTTAAATTTCACCTAGTCATGACTTGAGACACTTAATTTGACTCTTTATTAAGGCTGACCATGTGGTCTAAGAAGTTTAAGCAAATCTTAAAATCAATTGATGGTTGAAAATAGAGGCATTAAGTTGCCTGGGAGCCTAGATCAGTGCTCCTGTTCATTCCCAGAGTTATTGATAGGAAGCCAAATACATTGAAATCTATGTCTCATGAACCTGGGCAGCAGTGAAATCTAGAGAGGAGGAAGATTCTCCCCTTCAGCCCAATGGCAACCTGAGAGGGTATGAGCCCATTGCTTCCACTTCTTTGAAAAGTATCTTAACTATCCCCGTGTATATACAGAGAACGATGTTTTCTGGTGTCTGCTTTGGCAGGATGCTGGCTTTTGGTTTTGTAATGCTCTGCAATATATGCAGAAAACTTTTTGTGCATATTCCTGACACACAAATTTATGGAGAAGAATATCCTTAACAAGTAAGTTGCAGTTCTTCCTACCGTTTGTGCAGGTCCTGGCATGATGGGATAAGGGGTTGTAATCAATACTCCAAGTCAATATAACACTAGGTATGTACCAGTGATGTATCTTCTCATCATCCTGCAGCAGGAATTGCACTGCACACACTGTGTGTGTTGAAGAAAGACAGAGCTGGGTCTGGGAAGCATTTCTGTTGGATGTTAAATGAAATTGTACAGGAGTTTTATAGCAAGGTCTTTAAAGTATAGCAAAAAAAAAGCTAATAATTTGAACTATGTTTGCAGTATTTTCATATGTTTTATATAGAATTTTATATGGTAGGTTCAAAGTGTAATTGTTTTTGCTTCGGTTTCTTAAGCTTCATTTCTCCCTGTACTGTCTCAGCAAATTAATCACCTCAACACTCTCCCTCCACTGACAGGAAACATGGTTTTATAGGCACTGTCCTTCAGTAACTAAGAGCCAAGGAATGAAGCAGTGGTGCTTAGTAGGATTTTTGAAAGGTGACTAACACCACATTGCCATGGAAATCGACGGGATTTAACCAATTGGAAAATCTCTCCCCAAGATCTGTCTACCTATGCAGTGAGCTCAGTGCTTTGTGAAACTTGGCCAGTCCCTCTGCTCAGGGCTGTCGTATTCTTCCATAAGGGTATTTCAATTCAGGCACAGGGCAGGTTTCTGGCCTCATCAGAAAAGCACTGCAGTAAGAGGGAGCTGCACTGGATTATGTTATTTCCAAGCTTCCAGTTCGGAGGCACCGGCGGGATGAAAGGCACTGAAGCCCCTCCCTGGCGCTCACTCCCCGATTGTAATGATAAGGTTTCAGATTTCGAGGGAAGTGCGATGGTTACACGAGGAAAACCACGGTGCTTAAGGTGCCTCCAACCCCTCTGCTCTCTGCAAGTTTGGGACTTCCTAGAGCAGGAAGATAATGATCACATTCCCTCCAAGCTCAACCATCACAGTGGGCAGCACATGGGAGTAGGAGGTGTAGTTTTGGCTCTTGACCTTTAGCTAGTCCCTCTAGGAGACCTCCCACTGCAGCAGGCAAAGGCTGGAAACAACCCATTAGCCTCTTGCTAATGCTGGAGTGCAAATTCCTTTTGCCCTGACCCAGGATAAACACACCTGTGTTCTCTTCTTGCCTTAGCATTTTATTTTGCCCCAGCGAATAACAGCGAAACAGAAGAGAGAGCTTTGTGGTTCAGGAAGCTGACAGTTATTAAAAGTAAATTTTACAAGAAGGCAAGATGGAGGAAGGGGAATTCTGACAAATCCCTGATATGTATGGAATGTTTTTTTTTATATGGGAATAAAGCAGAGTTCAGAGTTTCTTCAATTACATTTTGGGAGTTTTGTTATTTGAAAATAATTGTTTGTAGTTGCTTTATTTTTCCTGAGCCAGGGCAACTTTGATTGATGTAACTGGAACAAACAGGATTGAGTAAGTCTGCAGAGGTTTCTTGGTATGCTGGCCAGGCTTTGTACTGATTTTTATCATAGCTGTGAAATTCTCACCTGACAACTGTACTAGCACATCATGTCATTTGCAGTAATGCTAACACAAGGCATTCCCGCAGAACGATCTCCAGCATGTCACTGAGGAGGGATGGAATGCAGACACCATAAGTTTCTGCTGGACACGGACACAGCAGCAATAAAAATAACACCCCTGATTTAGCAAAAGAAACCACAAAGGCCAGGTCAGCTTTGGGTCTACTCAAAAATGGTTCAACGTGAATGACATTTTTTTATATCACTTTTGTATTTAATTCTACAGTCTCGTCATCTGGAAGCAGCATGGGCAGGTGCACATGAATGAAAATAACAGCTCCACGGGGCTTTTCCTAATTTATATTTTTTTTATATTGTCTGCCATTTGTATTTATAACTAATTCAAGAACTTCTGGTTTTATAGTCAATGCCTTTTGAATGGTTCAGGGATTTCATATCAAAAGGACTCTTTGAAGGACAAAATGCAATATTCTACTGGAGACAAGGTTATTACCTGAAATGTTTGTTTGCATGTGAGAGAAAAACAGGTTTATAGAAACACAAAATAAACTGACATCCCGAATGTCAGCAGTAAGAAGAGAAATGACACCTGTACATCAGACATCCTGTGACTGTGATGGCAATAATTCATTACAAACAATTGAGAGCTGCAGAAAATCACCTAAGGAGGACAGTCTGTGGTGACCAAAATCTCCTGACATTGACACTGGAGTGGTTCCCTTGCAGATAACATAAAAGTCCTTTGGGACACTAACTTGCATCCACAAGACAGATTCACAAAACCTAGAAGGCTGTTTTTCATCGTCCATCTGACACACTCTTATTTCTGCCTGCGGTGATATTTAGTGCTGGTCACACAGTAACAGAGAGGGGAGAGCCCACACGGTCATGCAGGACTGCCCCCGTGCAACCTCACTTCATCCCGCGCCCTTCCGGCCTGAGGGAGCCATCCAGCCACCCCAGTGCTGCCCAGATGGAACGGACTGCAGGGTGCTGCAGGGTGGAAAGGACAGCAGATCTTTCTCAAGAATGACTGGGCTTTTAGACAGGTGGGCAAGTAGCTTTGGGGTTGGGGTAAACTTTTCAAAACCAGCAAAAGCTGGACAAAAAAAAAAATTCTTAGTTGCTCTTTGGTCCTGCTGATGTGTTTCACGAGGCCATATTAGAACAGCTAAGAACTCCAAAAACTCAGCACTTTGGAGTCTTTGTTCCATTTCTTATTTGTGAAACTCAAGCTCTTGGCGCAGAGTCCCAAAAGTATTGTGGCATGTTGAATCCTACGGATTCCTGTGATCAGGTAACTCGGCTGCAGCTGCCTCGGAGACTCAAGCTCAAGGGCTTCCTATCACTTCTGAGAAGAAGATTTGCACTTTTAAGAATTTTACCCATTATTTATGGAAACAAAGAACCCTTTCAAAAAAGGAGCTTCTAATTCCATAGCATGAGGCCAGCTGTGCCATCATTCCCTGGGGTTAGGGCTGCTCTTGCTTCACTGGGAGCAGCACCAAGCTCCATTCAGCAGGATGCTGAATTAAGGTTGGACTTTGGCACTAGAGTAGTCCTGTTGAAGGATATACCTGCCTGAGGTAACAACTGATGTTTTTGTTCCTCATTCCTGCTTATTTAGAAAGCAGGCAAATAGAGATAAGCTTTAAAACAATTCCAAGAAGTTTGTAATTGCAAACAAGCTGTGGGAACTCTGATTTAAATCCAATTTTTTGTTTTTCCACAGAACATACATCTTTTTACACCAGGAAACCAATAAACATAGTGTCAACAAGAGCCATCAGATTCATTCTTTAGGATTTGAAGGGCAGTCTGTAAATTCATCTAGTAATTGGCTTCATTCCCTCTCCCTCCTGTGTAAATCTGAGAGCCAAAAGGCTCTGGAACAGCAAGTGGGACCTGTGTCTGCACTTGGACTCTTAGGGATTTTCATTTCATTCTTCTCTATGAGCTTTGTATGAGCTTGTCACTGGCCTTCAGTAAAGAACAAATATACAGCAATAGCTTGTGTGGTGCCGAAACTATAAAATAACTGAAATTAGTGGGAGCTTCCAGTGCTTGTGAGATACTTAGAAATGTGAGCCCCAATGTGAATGACCCAAGGAACGATATTTCATGCTTTCCGATAGTACAAAATCCTTAAGTTCATACATTATTTTTAAGAGGCTGTAGCTAAGTTAAAATTCTTGAGGAAAGTACAGGCAGTGATAGGACTGGATAATGACTTTGTGATCTGGACTCCTGCTGTGTAAGGATGATCTCACATAGGATGTCCTATGATGTAGCTGTTCCTTTTTTCTGTGAATAATATTAAGATTTTTTTTTTCTATTTTAGAAGGTCCAAAGCCTTGCAATGTCTCTGTAAAAAACACAGAATTGCTCTGTACACAGTAGAAATAATGTAGTCTGATTTTCCCCTTTATTTGAGTCCTATAACTGGATTTCCATTGTCTAAGAAGGGTTGAGTGTCTCCTGCATCCCATTGTCCTGTCATGTGTCTGTCCGTTCACTCTGCTCCCCTCATGGAGGCAATTTTCCATGAAAAATGTAGTGGGAACTTCGCATGCTTGGTACAGATATCTCTCTGAAATCAACTAGAAGATTCAGAAGAGAGCTTCATGTGAAAGAGCAGTGGCAGTGCCTGTAGCTTTGCCTAGGGAGGGGTGATGAGCAAGCTGGGAGCTTATGGGTGAGGATAAAAGGGCAGACCAATGTGAGCAACTGTGATGGGTGTCTGCTACAGATCATCTGATTGGGAAAACGCAGCAGGCAACTGGGAGAAGTCTCATGTTTGCAGGTCTGGTTCTTGAACCGCCCTGGTAGCTGCTGAGAGAACAACACAGCAGGGCACAAGCAACCAAGGCTGTTTCTGGAGTGCATTGGGGATAACTCCCTTCAAGACAAGTGATGGAGGAGTCAGAAAAAAGAATCTGCTCTGTCTGACACTTAACAATGTGGAAAAACTGGTCAGCAGTGGGAAAGTCAGGGGTAGCCTTGGCTGCAGTGATGGGGAGATGAGAATGGGGTAGGGAAATTGGTGACAAAGGACATGGAAAAGGTCGAAGTCAGTTCCTTCTTTCCCTTGTTTTTTCAGGTAAGATTTGCCTACAGGAATCCCAGGTGCCTGAAACCAGTAGGAAAGTTTGAAGCAAGGAAGACTTGCTCTTGATGGATAAGGATTAATTTAAGGAGCATTTAGCCAGACTAGACATATACAAGTCCCTGGAATCTGATGGGATGCGCCCATTAGTACTGAGGGACCTGGTCAATGTCATTGCAAGGCCACTCTCAGTGATCTTTGAAAGGTTGTGGTAACTTGAGGAAGCTCCTGAGGCCTGGTAGAAAGTAAATGTTGCTCCTGTCTTCGACACAAACAAGGAGAATTTGAGGAACTACAGGCTGATTAGCCTCACCCCAATCCCAAGGGTATGGAGGAAATAATCCCAATTGCACAAATTTTTGAAAGTCAAATCATGCTTGACTAACCCAACAGCTTTTCACAATGAGATGACTGCCTCAGTGGATGAAAGGAGAGCAGTGGATGCTGTTTATTTTGCAAGGCTTTTGACACTGTCTCCCGTAACACCCTCAAGACAAAATGTTGAAGTACAGACTAGGTAAGTGGACAGTGAGATGGATTGAAAACTGGCAGAACTGCTGGGCTCAGAGGGTGGAGAGCAACAGCTCAAAGTCCAGCTGGAGGCCAGTTACCACTGAAGTACCCCAGGGGTTGCTACCGGGCCAGTACTGTTAATTCTCTTCATTAGTGACCTGGAAAAATGGGGCTGAATGCACCTTCAGCATGTTTGCAGATGATAAAGAACTGGGAGGAGTGACGCAAGGGCCACAATGTGTCCTTGTGGCAAAGGTGGCCAGCAGCCTCCCGGGCTGCATCAGGCTGAGCGTTGCCAGCAGGTCAGGGCAGGTGGCTCTGCCCCTCTGCTCAGCCCTGGTGAGACAGCTCTGGAGTGCTGTGCTCTGGGCTCCCCAGTGCAAGGCAGACATGGACCTGCTGGAAAGAGTCCAAGAGAAAGGTCACAAAGGTGGTTCGGGGCCATATAAGCAGAGCCTGAGTTGTGATTATTCACCTTGGAGAAGAAAAAGCTGCAGGGAACCTTATCAATGTTTTTAAATATCTGACTGGAGGGGAGAGGGGAGTAAGGAAGATGAGGCAGACACTTCCCATGGACACTTCCCATGGTGGTGCCCAGTGACACCACCAGAAAGGCAACGTGTATAGAGAAATATAGGAAATTCTGTGTGAACCAAAGAAATAACCTTTTTACTGTTTAGTGGTCAAACACTGGAGTAGGTTTCCCAGAGAGTTTGTGGAAGTCCCCATCCTTGGAGATATTAAAAGCCTGACTGGATGCAGCCCTGAGCAACCTGTTTTAATTGCCCCTGCTTTGACCAGGGATCAGACCAGATGGTCCTCAAAAATGCTCAACTGTTCTGTGATTCTGTGGGATGGGCACATATGTACATTTATACATGTGTGAACACACAGTTTGACTGCATAAACTCTTCAGAAAATCAGGCTTACAAAGATAACAGAAATTCTGTGTTTGTTTCAGGGGGAGTTAAAATTTTGGCTCTCATATGCAGAGCACTGTTTTAATCAGTCTGTGTTTAGGTTTGGGTCTTTTGTGCAATACAGGCCACAGACTTTTTAGCATATAATATCCAGAAGTGTATTTAATGTATTTTGATGCAAATCCTTCAAAACTAGTGGAAAATGCATATTAAATGCAACACCTTGTGTGTCAGATAAGCCAGTTGGACCAGGTTTTGGCTGCCTGACAGTGTCCCTCACCGAGTCATCATGTTCCAGCTCTGTGGGGTCTTGGGCTGCCCAGTCTGCCTAGCCTGTGTTTATGCAGTATAGGGAACCACACATCAATTTGGGACCACCCACAACTGCCACAGAAATATTGGGAAGGACCTTCCTCCTTAATATCTATCCAGTGGTATAATTAAAAACACCCAAACAACTTCCACATTTTGTTCCTTCCTTGGGTGGCCAGGCATCAGCATCTTGCTTCTATCACTTCTTCTCTCCTCTGACAGTGTTTAAGCCCTTTTGCACAGCAGCCCATGGAAGGCAATGGGTGGACAGATTGTCTACTAAAACAGGTAAGTAATTTATTGTGCAATAAATAATTCAGCATCAATCATAAATCCTAGCTAGTCTGTTACTTTGAATGTCTTTAAATCAACACATTCTATATTTTATTTTCCAATCAGCTGCAAAGATGATGCAGAACACAAAGCAAGATCAAAGGCTGCATATTTTTACACCGTGTAAGTCTGTAATGGAGATACAAAGGAAAACAATTTTTTCCTCTTTGGTCTATCACATCAGGGATAGTAAATGAAGGCTCTTCCCTGATGCTGAGTAAAAGATTTAACAGGAAATCCTTGAGCTGAGAACAAGGCAGAACAGTTCTGGGGAAGTGCTCTTACTCACCATCACCTGCCAGAGTCTTCTGTCAATCTCCAGGAGGAGTTTGGATCTTGAATCCGGTCTTGTTTTGAACCAGTTAGTGCAGCTGAGCCAGATAAGCTTGGACAGTCAGGGGAAACATGGATGTTATAATTGTTATCTTGAGGAGTTCCTATTGTGTGTAGTATGCTAGTTAGGGTCTGAGTCAAGAAAACATATGACCCTGAGCTTTGTTCACTCAGATTCAGAAGGGCATTTTGGAGCTTTGTGAACTTAAATATTTTTCTGGAGTGTGTTGGTTTCCTGAGGTAATGTCTGTAGCCATCCCAGTGGAGCTAATGGAGAAAGATCCTATTGACTCTTGGAATCAACTTTCTCTTTAGTAATGTTGACAATTTTGAGAAAACCCAGGGATCATCCATAGTATGTAGCCCTAGAAGGGGACAGGTTGAGTTAAGCCACCGCTGTTGTTTTAACTTGGACTGTCCTGGAGCTGCAGAGATTGGCACCATTTGAACATTTCAGAGGGCCAACAGTGAAGATTCTATGACAGTTCAGACACTTGTGGAGGAGGTAAAAGTCTCTTTCTCTCTGCCCTCTAGCTGAGAGACAGCTAATATTACAGTGGTCCAGGTGACTTTATGTGACTGTGGAGACTAAACCAATGAGCCTGGAAGAGACGAGACCTCCAGAACAGTCATTTCTTCACCCCTCTCTGTTTCCCTCTAGCTGGTACCTGCCAGAGCATAACAGAGCAAGGTCTTTGCTGAGGAAGGGGAATACCCTGGGCTAGAGGCCTAGAACCTGCCTAAGGGGTGGCAGTGCCAGCCACCAGGCTCTTCGCAGAAACACCACCCCTCCTGCCAGGATGCCCTGCTTCTCAGAAGGCCACTGTATAGATGGTCCACAGGAGTCCTGCCCTACCTAGGAACAAGGCTTTCAATTCCCCCTGACACCACTCTGGCCTTTCTGCGCCGTATGAAGTGGTATGGTGAGCTCACATCTCTCCTGTGTGTGTATTGCTGCTCAAACCAAGAGACCCCATTAGCAACACACAGCCAGGCCCAGCCGTGGTAACAGCGGATGTACAGTGACCTACTTTTAACACAGATTATGTAGCCTTTCTTGCTGCTTTATGCTTGAATGGCAGAATTTGCAACAAAAGGTCAATTTATGGCAGCCTTTTATTGCAAGATTCTTTTGCTGTAGTCCAAAGTTATAATGACAAAATGCCCTGTTGGGTACAATGAGGACTGCAAAAATCAGCCCCACTTTTTATGTAAGGCTTTGAACTTTATCTGTTTTAAACAGCTTTTGGTGCTGAGTTTTTTGTTTGTTTGCTTTCTTATGAAGAGAGCTTTATTACTTGCATGGAGAGCAATAGATGAATATGTCTGAATATTAATGGAGAGGCTCAGAAATTGTGGGTTTGAGTAAAATCATAAAAAACACTTCTGAAGCTCAGCAACCCACCCTCCTGCGTAGAAGGAAAAGAGCCTAAACCACAGCAGCCCAGAAAAGGGAAAACTGCATTGCAAAAATGAAACGGGAACCTGTCCCCTGCCAAGGGAAGGCATAAAGTAAATCTGATGTGACCCAACCACGCAGGGTCATAAACATGCCAAGATAAATACAGGAGGAAGGACACTGTGACAATAGTTAGCCCGGGGGGCTGAGATACATGGCTGAGTTCCTACATGTCAACTGTGCTGCAAGAGCTGACTGATTCATACACTTCGCCTACGGCAGCCGGGAGGTGAAACACATTATGCTAAGCCTCAGTGGAAGAGGTTTGGATGAATGTGCTCTCCTTGATTCTTTTAAAGGGGGGAGAGCATGACCATGAGCCCCTGCATGAGTTCCTGCAGTTCGGCTAATGCGGGCACCCAACACTGCACTGAGCATCCAAGGCTCCCATTCGGAAATGACCCCAACCCCTTTCTAACGAGGCTTAGCCTGCTGCAAATAGGGGCTGTGGAGCACGTTAGCATAAACTCTTTCTGCTGCCTGCTCAGGGTAAGCATATGATGGAGAAAAGGGCCCTTGACACCATGTGGGGACTCCTTAGAAACTCCCTTCCATGTCTGAGCCTTTAGCAGGGCCGTGCTGTTGACAAACGTTGCTCTTGGGGAGATGTCCGAAGGCTGTACAGAGCCTTGTTGAGCTGACAGGGTGGCTTGTCCTAAATCCTGGGTGATGGCAGCCTGTGTCACACGGTCCTAGCAGGATGCCAAGGACCATGTCCCAGTATGGGCAGAGCCTTGTTTTCCTCTCTACTCAGCTTTCT
Organism: Dicrurus megarhynchus; assembly: GCA_013399195.1. NCBI lineage: Eukaryota > Metazoa > Chordata > Aves > Passeriformes > Dicruridae > Dicrurus > Dicrurus megarhynchus. Next base: position 32,319 of record VXAD01004825.1, read on the forward strand.
TCCAGATAGCAAAAGCAGCTTTGCCAAGGTTGCTCTACAGCTTCTACTGCTGCCAGTAATCTGGGTAATCTCTTATCTCGTCTTACTTTGCTGTTTATAGCCATGACAGCTGAACCCTAGACAATGTGTAATGGGTGAGTTATGTTAGACGTTGTCGAGCCAACAATGATCTGGAGCCAGGGCATTGCGAGCTGTGTACTAGAGCTCAAAGCACCAGGGGTGGGAATCAGCAGTGGCAAGTGATTTGAGAAATCGCTGTGTCCTGGCTTCAGTTTACTCATTCAGTGCACAGTCTACTCCTTGGGACTGATGGAGAGTTTTGCCTGGAGGCAGCTGAGTGTTACCAGTTACGAGAGACTCAGACACAACTTCAAGGAAAAGGCTTGTTAGTCATCTTTCCTTCTATCTCATGTATCATCACAGTAATAAACCTCTCGCAGCTGCCGTTCAGGATGCTGGGAAGTTAGGCTCTCTCAGTTTGAGCCTTCTCTATCTCTGTGTGTTCCCAGTGCTTCATCTGTATTTGTGAGGGTTAGGATTCTGGCTGAAGTGAATCTCCTACAGCAGTTGGAAAAGATACAAAGAAATCATATCTTTCTTAGCTGGAGTGACTCCTGAGTTTCGGCAGGACTAAGGAGCTCTTCAGCCAGTGTTGAAGCTCCTAATATAATCAGTTAGTCCACACAGAGCCTCATCTTTTGCATGTAAACATATTTGTACAGTCCCTTTCTGCGTCTTAATGACTGGGTGGATCTAAAAATAAAGGTGATTTAAAAAATTCATCAGTCATGAACTGACATCCTTCTTGGCATCAAAGAAGTAGGACCACACGTCTGTAACATCATGGAAGCTTAACACAAGCCATCATTGTAGAACTGGTGATGCTGATGGTCTTTTTTATAATAAATACGAAACAAGTCTTTTAAAGACCTAGTCTTAAGTTGAGCTGAACATCTCATGAGTCCTTTCCTGGAAGGAGCTCAGTACATTTCTGAATCAGCTGTTTGAAAGAACATGGTGTACTATGAAGACAAGTGTCTGGATGTATAAGTTTTCTCAGATACAGCCATAACCACATCCTGAGTTAGGGCACCATGTTTGCAGTCATCTTATCAAACAATCCTTGCTGTTATCAGCATATCAGTGACAGCAAGGCATGAGTGTTGAAGTAGAGAGGGAGATAAGGAAAAAGGAAAATTTTCTGAGCAGCCAGCTGGGATGACAAATAATGGGGCCCCATAGCTGGGTGTTCTCTCTGTGTAGGAGGGTCTCCCCATCATAACGTCCCATATTAACCAAACAGTTTTCAGCAGGAACTGTTTTGGGAGATTTGTGCTTTACTCCTGCTCACAATGCTGTTGGGAGAACAGTTTGACCAGGGTGGGTATTGCAGGCCTGCTGGTTGTTAGTACGAGTATTTTTGGGTCCCCTCATTGAAAGATACCACCAAGAGGAAGAGAAAGGGTGAGCCTGAGTCTCACCCCAGTGGTACTTGCTCCCCTTGGGAACACACCTGAAGAGAAGTGTGGAAACTGACAGCTGGTCAGAAAGCTTCACAGACATTGATTTAAGCACAATTACTCTTTACCTCTGAGAATTCAGCTTGCACCCGTGAAAACTTTATCATCAACAGAAGCAAGAAACCCAAAACAAGAGAAGAAAACATGCAGCTGTCTGTGGGATGTTGTTTTTAGCTTAGATTTGTTTTCTTATAGGTGGTGGTTGCAACCTACCAATAACTTTTAAGAGGTGTTAATGTAGAAGCCTATGAGGACACAGCACGAGTGCCAAGAGAGTATATAAATGGAAACTTTGTAGAATAAAATGTCTTTTTCTGTCCTTTTACCTTCTGACCAAGTTGGTGTGCATTCTTCGCAAGTGTCGCGTTCGTCTCAACAGCGACAGAAAAGTATCAAGCTTGCAGGTTCAAGGCCTTGAGAGTAACAGCATGAGAACAATAGTGAGAACAACTGACAACAGAGGAAACAACAGTTCCAGAAGTGCTGGGACACACTCCTGTGGCGTCTTAGGAGAAAGGGTACAAAGCTGGAGGTGAAAGGCAGGCTATGGAATGGCAGCCAGAAGGCCCTGAGGATGACATGGGCTAAGGCATCTACAGCACTGCCACAATGAGGGGTCTGGCAGCCCAGCCCACAGCATCGAGGGCTCTGAGTGGGACATTGCTAACAGAGACTGAAATGTGAAGAAGTCAATCCTGAAAATGCCATTTTGACTTAGGCATTTATCTGAAAGCCCAGGTTAGGTCAGTTTGGGACATGCAGCTGTGTGGCTGCAGAACACTGATGATCCACAGTTCACCCCATAGTCCTCCATACAGACAAGCCAGGAACCAGGTCATGGGGCAGGTCATCACTTCCAAACCACACACCCACATCTTCTTCCCATGAAATCCAAAGAGTAGAAGAGAATGGAAGGTTACTACACACCTTGGTGTCCCCATGGCACAGTCAGGACGTGGCAAGGGCAATCATCCAGGCTGGGGATTTGCAGAGCACTCCCATACATCACCATAATCCTCCCCTTGGGTGGAGATTACCAGCTAGCTCTTTTTTTTTCTTCCTGAAAACACTGGAAACAGGTAATTCCCTCTATTTGTACAAAAACCTGCTAATTCAAGCACTTGCCCAGAAATGGCAAGACCTGGGTTTCACCCTCAGCCTGAGGGATTTCAATGCTTCTGCTTCCCTTTCCACTTGAGCATCTTCACAGGCTTTCTGAAAGTCAGTGAGAGAACGAAATGTTCTGTACATTTCACATCCCTAACTGTAGCTGGTCTATTGTCTGTCTTGGTCTTTCTTCATGGAGGGTTCAGCTCCAACAGAAAGGGTAGGGAAGAGTCCACCTTGTCATCGCCCTGTTGCTGGGGTGCTCCCAAAGTTGGCAGCTTTCGATTTTCCACCATAGTCTTCACTCTTCAGCTGTAAATTTTTCTAGACAAAGCTCAGATTTTTTGTGATGTGTCTATAAATCAGATAGAATACCATTGCCAAGCACTTTGTTATTATCTTGTAACTGTCATTAATTACCTAATTAAAGCTAGTCATGATATGTTAATGATAAACCTTAGCCTGATTTCGGAGGAAAACAGAAAATTGGCTTAATTTTCCTAGCTCTGGTCTCATTTAAGCTTCATGTCATTCTCATTATAATGGGATTTTCATTACTTAATCCATTATTTACTGCAGGGAGAATCTGACATGCACAGAACATATCAAGAATGTGAAAAGGCTATTTGGGTACTAGTCTTCGAGCCAGTGGTTTTGTATGAGAAATTGCTTTACAAGTCTGTCTTGTGGCTACTTTTAAAAGTAATACTATTTTAAATAGATATTTAAAGGATGAGTAACAAGTCTTGGCTTTGCAAATGCAGACATTAGATCACAGTGACCCTCTGCCTCCTGGGAACAACTTCCCTCTCACTTCCAAGCTATCAGATAATGTGTGTTGAGTAAAGTGAACTTAGGTCAGAGAGCTGCTCACATACACTGCTAATTGGTGAACTCCTCATTTAGTGTTTTAAGGGATCTGGCACCATGTAATGTTTCAGCCTTACTCCCCAGAGGACTCCTTGATCCTGTTATGCTTGCTCTTCATTATTGTTCATTTCAAATAGCAATGTGTTCTCCACAGAAGTCTTAGTATCCACAATCCAAGGTGGTTTTGTGTGTTTCATTCAGAACACGGTACCTTGACAAGCACTATGTTTTTCCATCTCTGTGATGGGTTCAGTGGTGACTCAGAGTGACACACAATGAGCAGTCAGCGGCGCTCCCCGCAGTGTCTGGCCATTCAGAGAACTCCTCACCACCCATACCTCTTTGTGGTTTGAGAGGTCTGACAAGTCTGCCATCAAAAGTGGAAAGTTCAGGGAAGCCCAGCTCTGTTTTGACATCAGCCGTTGGTTTAAAATGCCAAAGCACAGAGAAAGCAAGCCCACAAAGATAGGGGAACTGGAACACAACTGTTGTCAAGGTAAACCAAAAGCATGGGGTTTGCAAGCTCGGTTTTTCCTTACAGTCTATCACAATTTATCTTCATGAGGACACTGGAGGGGAATTGGCACAAGAATTCCCTTCCTTCTGTGTACCCAGTGAATGGGCCACCAAGAGCCATGTTTCTTGCTCTCAGGAGGAGATGAGTCTATCATGCCTAAGAGAGATGGAAGCTGCAGGAATAATGTCAATCTCTCTGTCAAGCGGGTCCTCAGGGGACAGATGAGCAGGCCTGAAGTCTTTCAACATTCTTAATGAACATGCTTCCTCACAGCCATTTCATTCTCCTGCCACCTGGCATCTACAGTTAAATCTGTGGATGTTTGATATGCTCAGTACTGATCAGGAAGAGTTATACAGTCTCATTTCTCCAAAGGAAACAAGAAGTCCCTTGTCTTCAAGGCATCATATAGTTTCCAGTGCCTCCATACTTGAATATCAACTGAGAAGTTTGTTTTTGGTCAGGCACTTAGTGCCCCTGAATTTCACAGCTATAAAAAATGTTATGAAGCACCATGGTGGTTCAGTGTTTGAGAAGAAGCAGATGCCTGGAGTTGAAACACACCATTTGGGGTAGTCCTTTGAAACACAGTGGAAAGGCAGTCAGCTGTTGTCCTTATATAAAAGAAATAGGAGAGAACAGACTAAATCATATCTGGTCTTTGCCTTCAAATCCAGCCATTCATGATGCCTTCTTTTTACTCAAAATGCAGCATGCCTTGAGATCTTGCTATCTGCTCTGTTTCCTCAAAGAAAAGTCTGCTTCATTTTACCTCCCTTAAAAATTAACGTCATAAAGAGGAACGCATTTTGCTGCACTGTGTTGCAGTACACCAGGAGGCAAAATGACCCACAAGTCCATATCCTTGACCAAATTTGCAGTATCTTGGCATGGATGTATTTATAATCTCTAAAAGGTATCCACGCCAAGTGATAAGTGGGCTGGAGCAACAGTGCCAGAAAGCCACTTCTCTGTGCTGAAGGGTCATCTCTCTGCAGGGAGCCGCTACTGTGAGGTTTGTAGGGTGTGAACATTAATAACTGCACAATGTTCTATCTCAAGCCATCGCCTGTACTTGCATTTGATATCCTAAAGCTGCTGCCCTTTCCTAAAGAGGAAGAAGGGATGGCTTGTCTCCATCCATGGAAATCCCACCAGGAACAATCCCAGGTTACATGCTGAATGCCTGGATGTCCCCATCTGGCCCACAGGTCTGCTGAAGGTTTTAAAGAGGCTGTAGCTTAGTGGTATTTGGGACAGGACCCACAGCATGGTGTAGACTGGCAAGTTATAACCACATCTCTTTGGCTGAGGATGATGTGAAACGAAGCATGGAAGCAGAAGAAAGAGGGAAGCAGATGCCAGTGTGGAAATAACCCTTCACCACCTCCTTCCTCACCCAAATTACAACACCAAGGGGATTTCCGGTAGAAAACAAACCACGTGCACTGATCTGGCTGAAAATGTAAATTGAAGCAGGGGGAAAATGGGGAAAACCAGAATGGCACAGTGGTCAGATATAGGCCAGAATATAGAGGTGTCTCTCGAGCTGCTGCCCAAGCAGGAAAGTGGTCAGCAAATTCTCAGGAACAACAGGACAGGGCTAAGATTCCAAGATGGATTTGAATCTCAGCCAAGTTTTTGTGGCAGAGATCATGGAGACATCATTTCATGCTCCAAGTGAACTAGAGAGAACTTACTCAGTTATTTGTATATGATCATGCCAAATGTCCTGGACAGGACAAGAAAAACCCCACTGCTAGCAGGATGAGGAAACCCAGCAGTAAAGAAGTGTTGAAATGCTCCACACCAGCCTCTGTGGAAGTAAACTGGTATTTGGTGCAGTAAAATGCAATCAAATGCTAATCCAAATGGAACTTGGATTTCTTTTTGTAGGGCCTGATCTCATACTGCTTAATATAAAAAAGGGAGGTAAAGAAAAAAAAAAGAAAAAAAGAAAAAGAAATAGTGCTTGATTTCCTGATTAAAACTGAGCTCCATTTGTTTTGAATGAAAATTTTGTCTCTACAACAATGACTCACAAGCTGCAAGTCAAGAAGAAAAGAAGAATTAATCACCAGGGAAGGGAAACACAAAAACAAAACCAAAAAAACCCCAGAAGTTCTTCAGCTCTGTGGGGCTGAGAGAATGAGTGCGTATCTTGTGATGCACTTGGCTATATGCAAGTGGTTTTCCTCCTGTGTTTTCATCTCAGTAAAATTAGAGGTTAGAGCGTGGGGGATGTGAGCTCAGCTTTTGATTCTGCACAGCCTCCCATGAGGCATAGGATGAATTTTGAAATCTCTCTGGATCTCACCTGTAAAACAGTAATAACATTCTTTGTCTATTTAAATTACTTGTTCTTCCTATGAGTTTCTACTAGGCTTAGAGTAACAGGGCTCTAATGTATCATTAGAATCTCTAGCTGCCACTGTGCTATGAATAATAATGTTTATTAATCATAATAAACATGTCAGTGCTGTCAGAGCATGTGCATGGAGCAAGTAGAGCAGTGTCTGACAATCACATCCTGCCATGTAAGGCGTGGGGTCGAAAGTGAGACTCATTTTACAGGCAATATAAAACCCACGGATGGTCAAAGTCTTCCTGCAGACAATGCTGGAGGAAAAGAGAAAAGGTCATGTTTGTTCTAAAAAATAATGCAGCAATATCACTGTGTCCCTCTCCAAAGTGCCAAGATAGCTCCTCACATTTCCAGACTGTAGGAGCCAGGGATCCAAGTAGCGTCTCCAATCTAAACTATATATAACAGTAAGAAACTCTAACATATATTGAAATTACCTAAATCTGCTCCTTAAATCTTTCCCCCACTTGCTCTCCTCCTCTTCCTCCTTTATCCAAGTCACTATTTTGGTGGAGAGGCGAAGAAGGGCAGAATTCAAGTCATTCTATCCGATGATCTCAGTTACTGGTCCCTCCACCTGTGTGCCAACAAGGGACAGACCAGGTCTTATTCTGACTCACCATACTGAGATGGCAGCCCACCTAGGAGAACCTCATACTTTGCCTGTTCAAGAAGCTGATCTTATGGTAAGGCACAACACAAAGTGGGTCAGGTTAACCCAAATTAGACCTCATTTGCCAGAGTAGTGTAAAAAACAGAGATCATTCCAAAACCAGCTGGGGCAGGATCCACCCTTGCCCATATGAAATCATTGCTGGTGCTGACAGCAGGGAGGTCAGCTCAGATTTTGGATTATTTATATTAAAACAAGACAGATAAAGCCTTTGATGCTTCTGGAGTTACTTGAGAATCCAGCTGGTGTAAAGGAGGTTAGAACCTGCTTCTAGGTCCTTTGGTTGCATCTCATTGCTTGATCTATGCTGGAGATACTTGCTGCAGGGTTAGTCATCCTTGTGTCCTGAAGAGACCTCACAGCACTTTCTATTGCTCAGAAATACCTGCTGGGAGGAATTGTCTGGTAAACTACAGGACTGGAACAAAATAAAAAAGGAAATTCTGTATATTGAGAAAGAATATAACCAAGACAAACTGTAAAAATGGTGTGCTTTGCAATAGGGAAACAGTCTCTGTCCTTCTTTGATTGCCCATGGGTAATTACAGTGGCTGATTTATTCTCCTCTGGAGCACTCCTGGTCCCTTGCTCTGGTGTAATCCATCCCTGGCCACACCTGCCACCTCCACCATCTGGGAGCCAGACAGGCCACTGCCACCCTGCATCTACTGACATCAACCTTTGACTTTCAGTGATAGCATCTCCTCAACACTGCAGCCCAAGCCAGGAATCACTGGTCTGAACTGAGGAAAGTGCATTAATGCACATTTTTGTATTCAATTCGAGTATCAAGTGTTTGTTATTTTAAATGCTGATGGGTGCTGGGCACTCAAAACCCACTGAAAAACTGTAGGATCTGAAGACCAAGCTCTCTTCTATTCTTTTGCAAATTTGAGCTTCAGAGGTGTGCCGGTACGTGAACTCAGTCAACACGTCACGTGTGACTGCCTTTATAATTTTCTCATTGTGGCACTGCCAATATCTTTGTGCTTTTCAATCACTCCCTGTTTGTTTCAAAACAAAACAAACATTATTTGCAAAGTGTGTCTGCTCAAAGCAATTCTCTGAACTGTTCACATTGTGTGCATCACCCATGCCAGGAAAATGTGTGTCTCCATGTAAAAACCAGCCGTGCACCCTACCTTCCTAAACTTCCCATGCTCAGCCTGTGGCCCAGCTCCTCCATTACGCCAGATGACAGTGATGATGTGTTCACTGCTGTGTTCCCAGTGCTGCTGACAGACAGCAACAACCACAGTGAAACAAAAACAGTGCTTTTACTTAACCCATGTCCTTGCAGTGAACAGCCCCTGGAATTTCCAGCAGTGGCCACATCATGCCAGGCTCTTGGTACACCTTGCTAATTTTCCAGCACCAGCATTACTGCAAGGCAGGAAATACTGTTTGGTGCAGGCAGGAGAACAGCAAGAAAAACAAAGCCTTGCCCTAAGCCACGATTTCAAATCAGTGGTGGAAACTAACAAATGCCAGGAGAATCTCAGTCCCTTGTTTCAGCCACAAGGCAAATCCTATTTTTGCAGTGACATCAGTAGCTCACTAAGACCAATTGACTGTAGCATCCAATTCATTTTTACAAGCTTTGTGGCACTACAGTTTGCCAAGGAATCCAGAGTGAACAATCATTTTCATATGAACCGTTTTTCAGCTGTGGATATTAAAGACATAGGTGGATGGAAATAACTGCACATGGACCATCTGTCATTTTTCCACCTTTTTCATTGTCTTTGATGTGGGAGCTGCACCACTGTGCCCTCCATGTCACTACATCATCTAATACATTGTTTAAAGGGTTGCTGAAATGTCTATACTAAAGAGTGAAAACATGTCAGCTTATGTTTTATTTAGACTGAGAGTACAAATGTTTACCCTGCACTGCCTTTGGGAGAAGTGGCCATGCCCAGGACCGAAGCTGTGGTGCCAGCCAAACCTCCGCTGATCCTGAGATGTCACCCCTGACATATAGGTTTGGAGATGCTATTTCCCAAATGCAATGTCAAAAGGGTGGCACAGGTTCAAAAATCAGCGCCCTGCTTTTGCTGACTGTATGAAATATCTGGGAATGTGTTTAGAAGCAGGCCAGGTCCCTTACAGCAGGCTGTGAAACAGAAAATCTGGGGTAGGGAGGAAACAATTTAGAAAGAGGTGAAGAGGACTGAGACAGGGAGAGGCCCCCTGCCAGCTGTGCCAGTGGCTGTGTGTCAGTATGGTATCACCAGGAGATGAACTCTCTTCCTAAGGCAGCCTTATTTGAGGATTAGCTCTGGAACAGCATCATCTGTTCTCGATCCTTTCCAACATCACTTAGGTGCCATTTGGCTCCTGCTCCCACCACGCTGAGAGCATCTGAGAGCCACACAGACGGAGTGGGAGCACTGACGCTGGCACCTCCATATAGACCATGTTACAGGGGCAGTGAAGGCCTGACAGCACATATCAGCAGCCTTGCAGCAACGTGGGCCCTCTTCCCTTCAGTTCTTCACCAGCATGAACCAAGAAAACACCAGACATGCCTGACGCTTCTAAATATCATGGAGGGTTCCTAAAGCCCATCCAGATCCCAGCTTTCCAAACAAATGAATAACAAGCATAAAGCACTGGGTTAGCCCCCCCTCCTCTTGGAAGCATCACCCCACTCAGCCAGCAGAATGGGAGGAAACAATAAGATCTATTCTGGATGATCTGTATGACAATATTAAGCATTTCTTTTTTCTTTTTCCTTTTTTTTTTTTTTTTTCTGTTTGGTGCTGGGTGAGATTTCTTCTGGGATGCTTCTGTAGCTTTTGGCTCCAGCTAAATAGCAGGAGAGCTCCCAATAGCAGGAGTCATATGACCATGCTCTTGTGCACTTGTGAATGGAAAATCATCTTCATAAATCACAGGAATATAAAGACCAGATGTGATGTTCAGAGCTCCCACATATTCACATGAGAATGGGCCAATGTTAGCAAAGAAATATGAAAGGAGAATTATCTGCACTATGTGTTTTACTTTGCTTTAATACTGGACATAAGTGGAGAAGGGAAAAAAATACAAATAAAAGAGAATGTCAAGAATAATGAAAAAAATGTGTTCCAGGCTCAGAGAAATTATTCTGACACCAGCTTTCACATTTTTTTATTATCACCCCTTTGGGCAAAGTCATTCAAAAGAACAAACAGAAAATCATACCTCAGACTAAGATACAGAACCTACCTCTCTTAGCAGACTGGATGTGACAGCAGAAGTAAGACCGCAGGATCCAAGCATGGTAAAAAATAAAAATGTTATTTTAAAATGTTGCTGTTTTAGTAAATAGGGAAGTGAGGGATGAACCCTGTGTTATTAAAAAGGTGATTGCCTTACCATAACCTTACCCTAATTTTTCTCCAGTTTTAATACAGGCAGATTGAACCACCACATGCTGAATGTGATAAGCATCTGACAGGATTTGCTCCAGGACTCACCAGGGCTGTCCCTGATTTGCCCTTGAGTGTCTATGTCCCCTGTGGATGCTGGAGAGCCACCCACAGCTGGTGCAGAGGGTGCTCTTGTGTCTGCAGCTATGTGTGCTACTTCTCATCTTCACAAGGAGTACCTACCTACCAACCAGACTAGAGTTAGCAAAAATTAGTTGGACTGCCTTTGTAGCAGCTCTTTGCAGACAACATGGTGCACAACCCTTCCTTGCTCTTTTCCATTCACTCTTTCTGTTTTATAGGGTTTTTAATTTTTTTTCAGCCTTCTCCAGTGTATCACTGTCATGGAAGTTGTTTTACTCACCTTTGAGTTGTAATATATGAACATACATACAACTAAGACCTTTGGACCATTGAATTCCTCTGCCCTATGGGGCTCCTTCTTTTCCCCTGGCATTTGATTTCTGACTACTTTTGGAGCTATGACTCTGGCCTATATGAACTAAGGTTGCTTCCACATGTTTTTATAGAAGGAAAAAACATTAAGGGACAAAAACATGGAACAGTTTGGGTCGGAAGGGACCTCAAAGATCATCTAGTTCCAACTCCCCTGACATGGGCAGGGACACCTTCCACTAGACCAGGTTGCTCTGAGCCCCACCCAACCTGGCCTTGAACTCTTCCAGGGATGGAGTATCCACAGCTTCTCTGGGCAACCTGTGCCAGTGCCTCACTAGTCCCACAGTAAAGAATTTCTTACTAATATCTAACCTGGATCTACCCCCTTGCAGTTTAAAGCCATTCCCCCTTGCCCTGTGCCTTTGTTAAAAAGTCCCTCTCCAGCCCTCTTGTAGCCCCTTTACATACTGGAAGGAGGTCTAAGGTGTCCCTGCAGCCTTCACTTCTCCAGGCTACACACCCCAACTCTCTCAGCCTGTCTTCATACGAGAGGAGCTCAAGCCCACTGACCATCTTCATGATCCTCCTCTGAACTCACTGCAACAGGTCCATGTCCTTCTTGAGCTGAGGGACCCAGAGCTGGATGCAGCACTCCAGGTGGGATCTCATGAGGTCCCATGACCTATTAAATTTGAGAAAAATGTGCTCCAGGGGCTGCTGTGCTGGCTTGTCTCTTGGAAAAGCTGTTTCCATGTCCTGTTCAGATTTTACTCATGACCTTTAGTGAGCTATTTACGACCTGATCCTCCAGACTCTTCAAACCTTGAAAGGCCTGGGGCATGGGATGTGTCTATCTTGCAGAAATACTAGCTGGATGTGCAGCCTGGGATTCAGTAGGGATTGGTTTATCTTGCTGCAAATAAGTAAGGGAAATTGTGAACTATGGTTTATGATTACTTTAAACCAGAGATTTTGGTTGTATCTCTACAATACTGCTGCCACTTTTTAATTGTAGAGAAGGCACACACATAATGTTGCTGCAGATATGCCAAGGGAGACATGCACTGAAAACTGGGATACAATGAGGAGATTCACAGAAATTAGCACCAACCAAGTAGGGGAAAAAATCCTTCATGTCTGGAAATAAGATATTGCTAAACCACAAAGCAAATTAGCACTCATTTGGCATAAAGTGTACTGGGGAGCAGGGTCAAGTACTGGAACATCAACACTGTGAAGCTCTGGAGTGGTCTTGGCCATGACCGTGGCCCAGAGTAACCAGCAGTCTCCTCAGGAAAGGTTCAGGAGTTAGCCTGGACCAGGGACTAATAGTAATAGTAGGAAGTTTGCAAACTTGTTTTGGAAGCGAAGCTAAAAGTAGGGAGATGGCCAGACGATGCCAGCTGGCCCCAGGACCCAAGGGTGGGCACTGGCACCAGTTCCTCAGCACAGGTGTAGCCAGGAGAGGCCAACAGGCCCCGCAGTCATCAGCGACTTGGCACTCACCACTGCTCTTCATCAGCTACTTGGCCCCGTTCTGGGCCGGAATTTTTTTATGCCCTAAAGAGCAGCTGGCACCTCCACAGAGCCAACAGGTTTCTGCTCCAACGAGTATCTGTTAAGGTGTAAAGGAGATGTATCTGGGCCAAGGATGGAGGATGAGACACAGAAGGATATCACAAAGCTCTGAATGCTCAGTCTAAGTGTGGGCATATTTCAGGTGAATAAAAAGTGATGGGGCACATGCTGTGGGCAAAAACATGTAAACACAGACCAATCAACATAACAAGGAAGAATCTTAAAGAATCTCAGTAAGTCTTTTTGCCAAGCTCATCATGGCTTCAAAGTGACTGTGCCCTGCACAAACAGACTGAAGGAGTAAAAGATAAGAGGGTTTTTAATCCATCTCATTACATGAGCTGTGAGAAGACCAACCAGGTCAAACTTTGCACACGAGTAGAAGAAAACCTCTGGAATCTGATGAGATTTAGACATGCACTTGATGTCTACAGAGGCATTTCTGATCTCACCCCAAGTCATACCTCATGATGCACTAAAGAATTGTGGTTCTAGCTCATCTCTCCACCCTTTACCTCACTCCCTGTGTCCCCCCTTTATCACTACGTTACACCCCTCGCCCAGAAGGTACCTGAAAACAGCAATACACTTGAATTCTCATAGCTGAGGCCTAATATTTTGACTTATATTGAAATGTACTTCATAAATAGAGCGAATTTTTAACTTATTTTCCAGCAGACATATCACTGAGGTGTATCTTTCAGGCACACCTGTGGGTACAAGGGATCTATGTAATAATCTGTGTAGTAGAGGAGTTCTGAACTCACAGCACTGCCTGAGCACGGCCAGCAGTCTTCAGAATGAGGCCTCTGATCTGCATGTTGATGATTGCCCAGGGGAAATTGAATGGACTTTGAAACATTTGTCAAGGCTCACAGTAAAGATTCAAGGAAAAGGATTCACAGCAAGAATAAATTTTCCCAAGCAAATCAACCCTTCCACCAAAAGACACTTTTTGGGAGCACGGGCTTGAAGTTTAAACCAAGTATCTTGCAAAAAACAATTATGAAAGGACTCATCTAGTGCTTGAAATATCTGGCCTTGCTGTACTTTCACCGACTGCTGGGCTGTATCAGGTGCAGGTGGATGGTTCTGCTTGGTTAAATCAACATACTTGTCCTGGAAACAGTGGCCTCCATGAAAAGAACCTGCAAACAGGCCCACAACAGAGCCAAGCTTTCCTGAACTGCAGCAAAGTGACACTTTGGTCGGAAGGGGGACAGGGAAATGGAAAAATATGAATTTGAGGATAAAAAAGTCCAGATAAGTTCATGTGGCTGTGTTCTTAGTTTGAGTCCTTTTTGGAGTTTGTCATTGTTAACTTGAGTCCTGATTTCCCTGCATAGAAATATGATCCAGAAGAGAAACTCTGGTTTTGAAGTTCAGTCCCATGAGTAATGCATGAACTTTTCAACTTAGCACGGGTTTTCAAACAACAACTGCAAGTTTGCAGTTTTTCATCAGAACCAAAGGAAAACAGCAAAACATAATCTGCACAAAAAAATGTATTCAGGCTGTCACAGTAGGGCAGACTAGGATGGAGCTCCTTAGCCCCACACTCACAATGTGAATGATATTCACATTACATTCATAGTGAAGGGAAATGAAGAAATAGTGAACAAAAAATCTCTCTGCACCAGTGTGTAACCATGCTGTATTTTATAGATGAACGATGATGCTTAATGGCTTAGAATAAAGCAAGGAGCTCAGGGTGTCCATTGAATGTCACCATTTAGGGCTATAGTGCTATATTTTTGATATAATTCAAATTTGTGAAGGTCTAATTCACCTATGCTCTAGCCTCTGAAGTGAGGAGGAGTGGGAGTGCGGTCACAGACAGAGTAAGAGCAAGTCAGTGAATTTAAAAGAAAAATAACATCAATAGATCAGAACATGGTGTCAGTCTAAAATCCTCATGAACAACTCCTCTCCCTGCAGCACTCAGGCTCAGTGGATTCCTAGATGTAAACTGCTTTGAGATTTCAATGGGAGAGGAAAGCAGGTGTCAAACATTGTTATTTACACTAAGTAATTGCATAAAGAAAATCCCAGAATCGGATCTTTGTTCTACATTCACAAATGTATTCCCTTAATGATCTCTTTTCAAGCCTTTTGAGCTATAAATAGGTTTGTAAGTTTAAGAGCTGGAAATAAGCCACCAGCAACTGTGACTGGGTATTGTGAGAAGGGTTTATTAATTTTGTGTTGGGGGAAGGGGCTAGGCTAAATCAGAGTGGAGCAGAGATGATGAAACCAGCCTGTACCTGTTGCGAAGGAGATCATGGGCTAGGATCCACCGAGGAGAGGGGGCAAGGAATGAAGGGAATAGAGAAGAAAAGCAACACAAAATAATTGGGACTAATATGATACTACATGTTAAAGTTTTTGAAAATAAGCAGAGATGACAATGAAAAGTCCTTGCTTAGCTAAAAATAGTTATAGGTTATGTAAACAGAGAAAAAACACAAGCACGTAGACTTATGCTGTAGGAACTTCTTGCTGCAAGTGGGAAGGGATTGTGTTTCTCACAGCTAAAAAAATGTTACACCACCAGACACTGTCTTTGCAATAACGGGCCAGTGTGGCCAAGCAGCAGCAGCAGCACATGAGAAGTGAGTGGCTGTGATGAAAATCAGGGGAAGAGGATCTACTGAAGGATCTCTTCCCTCCCCAACAATTTGTGAGTGCTCTGCTTACCTTGCCAGCTCCACAGACTCCAGGTACTGAACTCAGGACATCATCTGCTGGAGCAAGCCAGCACCTGGAAGGAACACAGCAGAATCCTGAAGCATACAGCATACTACTGGTGCTTCTCCCAGGAGTGGAAGCCAGGCTGTAGGCTTTGGACCAGTTTACCCCTATTTGACAAAAGCTTTGTAGCTTCCCAAGGCCACTATTTTGGTGCTACTCATTGTGAATTTAGTAGAGACTAATCAGCCTTTCCCTATGCACGGAAATGTTTACTCTCATGTTGTAACTCACAGAACAAAGAACCGAGTAACTGTATCACCAAGGACGTTTGTTAATGAACTGTGCTAGCAAAAATAACTCCAATCATCTCTAGCATCTCGGATGCATACATTTCTCTGGCCAAAAACTGTCTGAAGGGGATTTCAAAACCATCCTCCTCCAGCACTGCTCACAACAGTAGAGGGCTGAGGTCTACGAAATGTCCCAGACTCCACACCCAGTCTGACTCCAGTTAAGACACCAAAGTAGCTGTAGTGATGTCAGCAGGAGCCCCTCTGTTCTAGCCTTTGGTTCATCATCCACCTTCCCTGTCTTTCAGCAGTATTTTTAATGAAATTTGCACTTAACTATCAGCTACATGTTAGGGTTCCCTGTGCATTGCACCAGGATTCTGTCTCTCAGTGGGAGTTTGTTGCTTGTGCTAAGAGATATACAAGGGCCCAGGGAGGCAGGTAGAGGTTGTGGGAATTAGACAGCAGTGGGATGAAGCAAGTGAAAGAGTTCTTTACCAGTTTATTTTTTCTTTTCCTTTCTGGCAATGATCAGTTAATAAGACACAGACCAGGCTCTTGAGTTATTTTAATCTTGGTAGGTCAGAGTTGCTTTTTAAGCTTTTAAATACAGAGAACAGAGAAGATACCTGCCCTTATAGCCTCAGGCAGTGAGTCCACAGCAGAGGTGGAGATATCTCTGAGCATCCTGCTCCAGCACAGCCAGTCTGTTCCCAGTCCCACTCTGGTCTTGTCCCACAGGACACAGGCAAACCAACCTGAGGCTGGGTTTGGGGGTGACAAAGCAGTGCAGAGGGCAACCTCACTTCATCACATCACCTTTGTGTATAAAGTGTATAAAAGCTACAATCCCATCTTCTCTCAGGGGCAAAGTGCTGCTGTCCCCTACTAGAGCTGAGGTCTGCAGAGAGACACAGGTGCCAAGCAAGCTGTGAGACAGGAAAGAGGCAGGCGAGGCATCCTCTGCTGCAGGCTGGGAAAGGATTGCGAGGGGAGATCCCCTCTGGGTGCCTGGCTGCTGAGGCTGGTGCTACGTGGGCACACAAGAGAGACTGACAGTGGGGGCAGATGTTGTGTGAGGAGCGGCTGCCATCCCCTCTCGCCGAGCCGACGTGTTTGCACACACGGGCTGGTTACTCCCTCTCAGAGTCGCCGTGGGAGGCAGGTTTGGCTGGAAACCACTTCTCACTGCTGAGTCACCCCTTGGTGCTGATACACTCCCCGATCCCAGGCCTCTTCGAGGATGGTGAAACAAAGGTTCCAGAAGTGCTTTTGAAAGGCAGAGTGCAAGTGAAGAAATCAGTCTGAGTTCTTCTCAGAACGGGAAAAGAAAAGGGGGGGTGATGAAAAAGATAAAGCCATTGGACTTCACAAATTTGAGTGGCTCCTTCTTCGGATCTAGCTTTTGAAATCACCAGTGTCTGGTCTCATTTGCTGAGAAGTTGAAGACCACCAGCTTAAGATCCTCAGATGTTCAAGTACCTTGGAAAATCAGGCCAATCACATCAAAATCGCTGTGCATTTATGGAAACATGGGCTCTGCACATTACATTAGAAGCCTGTTGTCAATAGCCCCAGACTTACACTGACCAAAAAGAAAATGCTTGTGCTTTTTCAATCATCAGAATTTTATTGAAGATTCAAAGCTACACTGCTGTTGGAAAGAGCATAGAAAGTGAAATATAGAGTAGATCCCACTGGGTAAGACATTCCTTAATGATATTTTTAGAGCATTCCACGTTGGCAATAAAATACAGAGAGAGGGAGAAAAGAGCACAGCCTTCACTGAAAATGGAAGGCAAAAAAAAAAAGGAAAAAATAATCACAAGAGCTTTTCACTGATGTGGGCTGTGGCATTGTGCTATCTGCTGCTCAGAGCAGACAGTGTTTCCAAAATATACAGAGCACAAAACCAGCAGAGCAAAACTTGAATAACTAGTCATGATCCCCTGGATTTAAATAGGTTGCCAACTCCCTATGGAAAGGGACACCAAAAATAACTAAATCTGGATCACTGGAATATTCCAGTTGTCCCTCAAATAAACAACCTCTGTAGTAACGTGATTTCTAACAATTTCCCATTGAAACTACAAAGGTCTGGTCATGGTGTCCAGTGATACACGACACTGTTGATCCCATTTTCAGGATGATTAGGGGGTATTTATTTGTTACCCCTTGAGAGAAGGATGTGATTTATCACAAAAGAATGGTGAATTTCACAGGAGGGTACCAGGCTCCGTTCAGCTGTGACAGAAAGGTCAGCATTGAGCAGGCAGTGTTTTTTGTACAGCCCTGGAAATGTTTTAGGACAGTATTACAGCAAGGTGAAATTCAGACACCATTGAAGTTGATTCCAAAACTCCCGTTGACTTCACCAGAGCCAAGTTTTCCTCAAAAGAATCCCTAGGAATATTTTAAGTCCCTGGAGCTTTACTTTAATAGCAATGTTTTCCCCATGGAACTACAGAAATAGAGAGGAAAAAAAGGGAAGTGAAGGCATGTGGGAGAAAGGGGAATCAAAGCTTCCCTCTCCCATCTCTTTCATGGGAAGATGCTCCTGATTACCCTCAGATGTCCACACCTCTCTGCTCTCCTCTACCTTTTGCTCCTACAGGTCTCATCCCTTCAAAGCAAAGGAGTCCATGGGCAGCCTGAGCCTGGTAATGCTCCACTGCTGGCACTTCTTACTCCGTATGATCAGCCACCAGCTTAGCATCATCCTGCTTTCTTATTCACCTTTATACTCAGTCATAAAAGGCTGACAAGGCAGAAATGTGATGGCTTCACTGTACCCACAAGCGAAGAAAAGATGATGGCATCTTCTTTCAAGTGAGTCCTGCTGAAGGTCCAGCTTACAAATGGGCTGAAGTGGGGCTTTAGCTGAGGCACCTGACCAAGACTCATCACTAAATCCCTCAGTGTGTTGTAGGCAGTCAGTGCTGAAGAGGGAAGAAACAGGACACGCTGTATCTATGACAGTCTGTTTCTCACGAATGTCTTAATTACAAATAATCAGAGCCTGACTTAGTCCCCAAACAAGAAACTTCTTTCTCCTTTTCAAAATGTTATTGATTACAAACTGTCATTAGATGGCCTTGCTACCTATAGAATTGGCAAGGTCTCTGATTTTATTCCAGAGTCAACCTACAGCCAAGCTGTCCACAGCCAAACTGTATCTGAAATAAAAGCAATTTTCTTATTTTGGTGAAAGCTATTTGCTATTTCAGTCACATGAGTGGTAGTGCTTTGGGAAGATGTGGCAGCTGGAGTTTCAGAAGATGTTTTGCCAAGAAACCAGCCCTTGGAGAAAGCCATTTGCAACAGTACACCTTGCCTCTCCTCCCTTCTTATCTTTTTTTAATCTATTTTTTTTTTCCAGGAGACCATCATTCCCCCAGCCTGGGGAAGGAGGGAGTGCTACTTTCATAAGACCAGCAAAAAGAGCCACTGCTCCCTGTGAGCTCCTACAAACACATTGCAGCAGGTGAGGAGCAGCACTGTCTGTCACTGTGAGCAGATCCCACCAGCCAGCTGATGGTGATTTCCTGCTTCTGGGACAGGCTGGAGCAATTGGTTTGTAATCCAATTGAATTTTGGCCAGAACGCAGCCCGGGAGACTCACTACTGAACCATTTCACTTTGACAGCTGGCAACGATTTGTGGACCACAGGAATGCCTGCGGAGCTCTGATGCAGGCTTCCACAGAGCTTGCCAATGTGAGAGACACCTGCTCCTGCCTCCCAGCTCCCACCTGGAAATAAAACCAACCGTGTCTCTTGAGACAGAAATTTTCCTATCACTTGTGAAATGCAGGAGCCCCTGGCATATAAACCATCCCTCTTTCTTCTTTCCTTCTCTATTTTGACCATTGCAGAAAATAATTTTACAAAAGCCTGCTTTTGTTTCAAGGACTAAGTTAAGTTCAAAGTCCTGCTCCAGATCAAGGCATGGACATGAAATCAATTAACTAATGCAGTGCCATATCTACAAAATCCTCATTATCAGATTTCACATACAATATGCTGTTATCACAATGGACAGTTCCACCTCCCAGCATTTTAAATGGGAGACTTGCCATTAGCATCCATAGAAAGTGCACTGAATACCGAAGAAAGAAAATAGCAACCTGGCAAAATAAGGATCAGGCATTACATAGACTGCAATGGTATAAATAAACACCCACATCTTGAAAAATTAATGCTCCAAAAGCTCTGTTTCATTGGGATATCACAGAGACAAGCTGACACAGTGCTTCAAAGAGCTTATGCTGCAGCAGCTGTGCATGTAATGTGCCCTCTGTGTTTGGTCCACGTGGGAGCAGGAGGACCAGGTTTCACAACACAGACACAAATCATCGCTCCTCCTTGGCACACTCAGCTTCTTGCCTGTGATGGAGGCATGGGATGGAGAAGGAAAACAAGCCCAGTGAGTGATCACAGTGGGAGAGAAATAACAAAAGCTGGAAGCATATTTCCTACTTGGTACCACTATCTGAGATTGCATTGGCAATCAATGAGTGATTAATGCAAGGGAATATTATTGTGCTCCTTGTAAAATTACTTCATCTACCTGCATTAAAGTAAATTCATAAATAAAAATGGGGGAATGGAATATATCTATTGTGCTAGACCTGATAAATATTTTAAATGCAATGTTTGCCATCTTTGCATTTACTTTATTACTTGGAAAGCTCAGTACCTTTAAGAGTAAAGTTGCTGAATTCAACTGAAAGTTAAACTCTTGGCAGGTGACAGACAAATCAGCTCACTGACTCTCATATTACCTTATTTGTAATCCACTAGTGCCCCTGCAATGCTATGCAGTGTATTTTGTATAAAGAAATAAACCATCTATACTTTTCAACCAGGTACTCAAATTAATTCAACAATTTGAGTACAACAGTTTCTAATAACAGCCTGTTTTTCAAAAAAAGAATTCCAAATATAGTCTACCCTGTCAAATCATATATGTCTGCTTAAAATAGCCTCCAGACCTACATCTCTGATCACATCACACTGTCTGCCTTTGCAGCCTGGGGAAGATGGGCCTTGCAATGTGCACCGAGAGGTGGGGAAAGCATGTAAATCCCCAGCTTCAGGAGCCCTTTGTGGGAAAGATGGAAACAAAAGATTCAACTTGTTTGTCCTGGGGCAAGCTTCACCTCAGTTTGGTTCTGCTCAGCTGAAATAAATTTGTGTGGCACTGGGCAACATGAAGCCTTTCCCCAGGGTAGTGGAGCACTAAACTTTTAGGGTGTTGTGTCCTCTGCCACCTGACAACCTCCACACAAGTCAGCTGGGCACTGGCTTCCAAGGCTGGCAGTCTTCCTTTGATGAAGTCCAGCCTCTGTTCCTAACCACCCAAGTGCTCTGAAGTCCTCAGGGAGTGAGAAACACCCTGTAAACACTTCTTCCTTGGGGATCTATTCTCAAAACTCAAGTCCTGTTGCCACACAGCTTCTCCATCACTCCTGCCACCCAGCTTTGTTACTCTGACTTCACTGTGCATTTGAGGATTTGGCCCTGGCAAGACTGAGGCTGTAGAAGAAAGATCAGAGGTCAATTAGAGGTTAGTGAGGGAGGAAAAAGAAGTGGCTTGAGGTAAAAATGGGGCTGACATTTCCCCAGACCAGCCCTTGTCACAGTCCTTCCATTGGCAAGAGCACTTCAGGAAACACTGCTATTTTTATTATCTCAAGTAGAAAAGCAGCAGACAAAGATTACAGGGCAGGGCTCTCAGAACTCATCTCCTTTTGGCTTACTCCTTCTTTAGGAAAAGATGTCTCCTGAATTCAGGGAATCCCTCACTTCTCTTGAGATGCTCATCTCTACAGCATTGGGTTTTTTAAATTCTAAGAAATTGTCAGGCTCCAAAGTTGTATTTTTATGTATCTTGGAATAAGGCTGCATTGTTTCCCCTGGCTTCTGCATTATTCACTTAGCCCCGCAAATCCTGCTGAGTGAATTGCAATGTTTATTGCTCTGTCTTGCAGTATTTTCTTCCCACTTATCTGAACAATCTGCAAGAAAACCTGTCAGTAGTGGTCCCTTCTGTCATATGTGGCTGAATGATCAGTCCATCACTTCATCTCACCAAGCACCAAGCCAAAACCACATTGTCCATCCTGCTGGACAGACACCACCACAGCTCTGGTGCAGCACACAGGGGCAGCCGGTCCCTCTGAGGCTGCAGCAACACGCTGATGAAGATAGGAAACCAAGGGATGGAGTTTGAGCACTCTGGTCCAAATGATTCATTTCAGGACACACAGAAGTGGCATGGAGGAGCAGGGAACCAAGCCTGTGACCCCACATGGTTCAGAGCAGAAAGGAGCACAGGGATTTTATTCAGAGCAGTCAGTAGTGCACCAGGTTCAACCAAGGAGTCTCCAGGTCCAGGCAGCTCTTCTCCTTGTACTACCAAGGTGGCAAGGGAGTACAGCACTGTGCTTCATCCTGCTGCAGGATGCTGTGTCTTCTCAAGGCCTTGTGCTGTCACACGAAGAAAACCAGGAGGAGGAAGTTTGCATTCTGGGGTCTTCTGCTAGTGTTGCCCTGTAGTCCTCTACAGGAAGACTGCAAAGATGAACATTCCCCTTCACTGGTGTTTCCAGATATACCTTTATACCTGTTAAATTTCTTAAGAGAAAAAAAAATTAGATTTGACAACGTAATTTGATTCTAGTGAAATTTTAGAGGCAATTAAGGGTTTTCTTTTTGTCTTTTTTTCAATTCCTCTCTAGTAGAGACCAGCAGCTACAAAGACACTTTCATATTATCCACTATACTTAGAATGACAGAGGAATTAAGTTGGAAAAGACCTCCAAGATCATTGGGTCCAACCTTTGACTAATCACCACCTTGTCAACTAAACAATAGCACTAAGTGCCATATCCAGTCATTTCTTGAACACCTGCAGCAATGGTGTCTCCACCACTTCCCTGGGCAGCCCATTCCAATGCTTAACAACCCTTTTCCATGAAGTTCTTCCTGCTGTCCAACCTGAATCTCCCTTGGCACAGCTTGAGACTATGTCCTCTTATTATGTCACTTTTTTCCTGGGAGAAGAGCCTGACCCCCACCTGGCTACTCCTACAGGTGGTTGTAGCAATAAGGTCTCCACTGAGCCTCCCTTTATCCGGGCTAAACACCCCCAGGTCCCTCAGCTGCTCCTGGTGTGACTTGCTCTCCAGACCCTTCACCAGCTCTGTTGCCCTTCTCTGGACACACTCCAGCACCTCAATGTCCTTCCTGAAGTGAGGGGCCCAGAACTGGACACAGGACTCAAGGTGCAGCTGCACGTGCTGGACTGAGTGCCCTGTTAACAATACGCCCCCAGATTTCAACATGAACATCTCACGTGGCTGCTGTCAGGGGCCCAGGCTTGCCTTTGCTCTGGGTTCCCCTCTTTAGCTCATAAATTGCCCTCCCTACTCTCTGTTGACATACCATGGCACACATGGAAGAGATGCAAGGAAAGCAGAGAATGGAGATGGCACATTTCTCTTCTCTTAAGGACAGCGTATGTTAGAAATGTGTCAGGATTTCTGAGTTAAAGCAGCATAATGAGATGTCAGAGAAGGCGAACAGAAGGGGAAAATTAAGGCAACAGATTTCCCTGGGAAACTCTGTTTTGCAAAAAAAAGTCATTGGAGGAAAAGTCTATTCTGATTAACATTAATTTGTCCCTCTTTTTTTTTTTTTTTTTAAGTTTAATGTCTGAGGCAGGATATAGGGCAGAACAGAGACCAGGGAAATGGCAGCCCCATCGCCGAGCCAGCGCTGCAGCAGAGCTGATGGAGTATCTGGGTCAGCATGCAGCAATTCTTTGCAGATGACTGAGATCTACAGAGCCGAAGGCCAGCCTTGGCAGTAGAGCCAAGGGCTCCTTTTGTAACTGAAGGGATGTAAAATCTGCTCCCCCTTTCAAGCAGCATTTGCAGGAGGGACCCCCATGCTGCAGCCTCCATCAGCTGGAACTAACGCCCGTCGGCTCCGCTCACCCATCCCTGCTCAGCAGAGCACAGGCTGGGAAATCTGCGTTGCCATGGGATTCGGCTACAAAAGGCCAAAAGATGTGGATGTCAACCAAATATCCAGATATAGAGGGAAGGTATTTTCTGCTCTAAAACTAAAACTGATGTGGAAGCTCTTCTCTAAGAAACAACATTTTGCTTTCTCATTCAGGAGAGCAATGTTACCCAGAGACAATTTTTTCTATTTTAAATGTCCTCACTTAGCTTTGAAGATCTTTGTGTTTCAGGCAGGTTTTAGGAAAAGCTCATGCATTCAAACATTTGGCTACTTTTTCCAAATATCCTGCTTGGCCTAATGAGAGATATTACCTTTGCTGACAGTTGTAGTGCCCTCAGAAGAGACACAGCTTTGGAGACCAGCATGATGCCCACTGGGCATACACAGATCACGTACCATGGGATCTTTCTCCTTTCTGCTTCTATGCCTCAACCCACTGGGACAGGAGCATGAAAGGAAAAGTGCTTTCCTTATATATCATCCCTGATCATCAGTAAGACTGGCAGCTGTCTCTCAAGATTTGTGCTAAACCCTTTGTTAGAGGTTGATTCACACAGCTATAACCTTCAAACTCAAATGGTACTGTTAGATCATCCTGTTGGGTAGCACAGGCCATCAGGATTTGTGCTGATTTATGTTTTGTTAAAACATGTCCTTCAAAAAAGGGTAGTCCACTCTTGATTTGACAGCCATAGAAGAGGGAAGATCTGTTATTTCCCTGTACTGACCAAAGTTTAGAAAGTCATTCAGGAGCTTTTTTCTCAGATGTTGAAAGCACCAGGAGAATTTTTCTAATGATCTTGATTCCTGGCAGAATACATCAAGTTTTGTGCTCAGGATCCAAAATGTGATGCTAACCAGCTAACTAACCTGCCTTGCCACTCCATGTTTAAAGACATGAAATAGATGAAGTGCCTGATTTTTAGCAGTATTATTGAGGAAAGGTCAAGACCAGAAGAAATGTTTGTGTTTCTAGAATAAAGACAGCTGCTTCTGCACATGCTTGACAGGAGCGTGAATATTAACACAAAGATTTTGAGGCAGTAGCTATTTACTACTGGAATTTTGGATGACAGCTACCACATTATAGGTGCTTATCTAATAATATTCATCCTAATACTGGTATGCTTTTACTGAACTAGTCAGCCTAATGCAGGTCACTCCTTTGTTTCTGCCATAGCAGAACTTGCTAGAACAACATTTTTTATTATGAACATTTCTGCTTAAATCCTTAATGTTCTGGTGCTGGATAATTTCCTCTTCACACTGAAAATACAGGGCAAATGACAAAAAGATCTGAAGCAGAGAACACTTAATTTACTGAGTAAATATTATTGTACTCTTTTCATGTGGACACATAGAAGTACAGCATTTGACAAGACATAAGGATTCACACCAAACTCAGACCTGTCCATGCACTTTTGCCTTGGTCCATAGAGATGACCTCATAAATTAAGTGGAGGGATGGCTGTTCACAGTCTGAGTGATGCAGAGACATGGTCTGAACAGCACATAATGTGCATTTAATTGTATTTATTTAGTGGCCATGGTTACAGAGATGTGACTTTTGCCCTTTTTTCACATTGTAGACATGTTACATTGAAAAACTGTCTAGTTTTTCATCACTAGCTCCTGCATAGGTATATACTCATGAGGCGTTAGCATAAAGTAAGAAGTCAGGAAGGACCTTCTGTAATCTCTGCATCCTGCTGAGGCTTCACACGTCTGCTTACTAAGAAAATAAAGGCTATTATATT
Organism: Dicrurus megarhynchus; assembly: GCA_013399195.1. Classification (NCBI taxonomy): domain Eukaryota; kingdom Metazoa; phylum Chordata; class Aves; order Passeriformes; family Dicruridae; genus Dicrurus; species Dicrurus megarhynchus. Next base: position 57,535 of record VXAD01004825.1, read on the forward strand.
TCCAGACAGGTTAACTCAGAGTCTTGTGGAGTCAAAAGTATTGCAATCCATGTGGTAAAACTGGTACAAAATGTTGCTAATCGAAGGCTTGGAAAGAAGATGAAGGGAAGAGGGAATGAAGCTGTCACTACCCACTATTTTGACAGTTGAATCTGGACTATTCATAGTAACACACCAACTGTATCTATCCAATTGCAGTAATGAGTGATAGCTCACTACTCAACAATTAGGTTTTCCTTCCCCACCTCTGAAATTAAGGTCATAACCTTTTCTATTTACTTTTGGGATGTGGTAAATTAGAGCTTTGGCTTCAGTACAAAAATTAATTAAAATAGTCACACAATGGCACCATTCATGGCTGTGCTTGTCCCTCCCTGCAGTATGTCCTCATGTCAGCTCTCTTTGGTTTCAGTCCCAAATTCCAGTACGTGCTAGTCTGCCTGTATTATCTGGATCAGTAGACTAGATTTTTCTTTTTGTCCACCTTCTTTGATTCATTGGAAAGTCTCCTCTTCTTTCTAACCCTTCTGTTTTGTTTTTTTTTTTCTTTTAAGAAGTTGTACACTAGCAGGCTCTCGGCATGATCTGATGTCCCCAAAACGCTTTCTGGCCACAGAGTTTGCAGTAGAACTTTACCTTTGACTCCCAGCAGAGACCTCTGCCTAACAATTTTGCCTTACTGACATCCCAGGTGTCTAGGTCTGGAAAAGAGGATTAGTCTTCTTTTCCTCAGAATTTCAAAAAGTAAACAGAACTACAGAGATAGGAGGAAAAAAAGCCTGACTATTCCCCAGTCACACAGAGTTGGGAGTCTGCCCATTGAAATAGGTTTTATTTTTTTTCTACACCGTTTCTTTGTGAATGTAGTGCTTGTTTTAAAAGCTGGATTTATGAACTGGCAAAAAATAATATTTTCTTTTGTAAGAGAAAGTGTTGCATTATGTTTCACATGACCATGTCCTGAGGTGGTTCAACATACTGAGTTCTGTGCATACCAATGAACACAGATCTCAGAGATTTCAGGAATAGTGATTTACTAAAAATTATTGCTTGATGGGAAGTACAGAAGAGCTCAGATTCATTTTTGTAATACCTAAAGGGAGAAATGGCCAACAAAGGCTTGGACTAATATACAAGCTGGTGATAGAGCCCAACAGGCAACTTCGATACATACACGTAATTATACTTAAGTCAAAGTTGATGTTGCTCTGAAGATGAGAACACGAGATATTTGCAAAAGTGACACTTATTATAGGCTTTATTTCTTCAGAGCATTTAAGCATATATGTAACTGCAAGTATAACCTTTTTTTTTTTTCCAAACTTACTGCTTGACTACACAGGTGCACTCAAGAAATTTTATCCAAGTTAATTTAAGGTATGACTTCAAGATGTGTCAGCTGAACAGCTTTAAAATGTAAAAGTGAGGCCTGGTTTTGTGGAGTGAATGTGTCCACATTCCTGATACAAGGTAATGAAGCCAGTTTGAACAAGGGTTCAGATCAACAGTACCGTTTCTAAACCTGTGCTGGCTGTAGATGAGAAACAGAAGGTATGCACTGGGGAATGAGCATAGGAAGGGTTATACAAGCTGCCCCTTCTTTGTGAAATGCAAAGAGGCAGGATCTTCCTCTGGGCCAAAATAATCCTTCCTTGTAGGCTTAGTTTTCAGCCAAATCAGGTCCCTGTGTGACCCACCCCATGGGTGCCTGAGTTGGTGCTGGTGACGCGGCATGGTGCAGGAAGGAGGCCGTGGGTGGGAGGTGACTGTGGAAATACAGTCGGTGCTACTGTGGACTTGCACGGGATGAAAGCGCCCACAAAACCCTGGCCACGGGACCCCCTTGGCCATTTACTGAGGTTGATCATGGAGGAGTCTCAAAAGCAATGACAGGAACATTGCTTGGAAGGAGGCGATAGACCTGAGCTCCTTTTCCGAATCATCCAGCCTCAGATGGCACATGTGAGCAAGGACATCCCACCTTTCCACTACTGAAAAATGTGGCTCCTCTGTAAAGCCCTTGATAGAACACACAAACACCGAATTTCAGATTTTGTGCCTTGTGCAATGGAGATAGCTGGGGGCAGGACTTTTTTTCCATATTTGTTGGTGAGGGGGAAATGGAAGACAAGTTTAGTCCCTTAAAAATAATCATCATGTCCTCTGTGTGCCCTGAATAAATGACATCCCATGTTGAACTTTGCTGAAAATGCTTTTTTTTGCCTTCTGAGAAAAGCTGAAAATGAGACCGCATTGATATTTTGCTGCAGAGTTGTTGCCTGTAGGTAGGCTTTAGATGGAGCTGTTCTATGGAAATCAATCCTGGTAAAGCAATAACAGCTGTTATTTTGCCAGCACGCAGCAAGCAGAAACAATTGCAGAGGTACCCCCACTACACCAATGCTACTTGGTAATTTAAAAACAATGCAAGACATAAAATAACCTGGATAAAGCTGGGGAAAACACAGCATTGCTGTTTTTCCTGTTCTGAAACCGCAGACTGTAAACACACACTCATGAAAAAAAGGGAATTCTTCTTCGCCTCTATGTATGGCCAGTGAGTCATATAATATTTATAATGCTGTTGGGACAGCTGTGTGAAATGGATTCTGTTTGGTTTGCTCCATTTTTTATCAATTCCTTTTGTCATCTTTCTGGCTGCGTTGCCTGCTATCCTACCTCTCTGTCAAATTAGGCACTGCAAAGTGAGATCATCTGCTTCCATGGACCGAGCAGGACTGTACCCTGTGAGTACCTTGAGGACTGGAGGGATGTGAGAGACTCCATATCTTGGAAGCTCTTGGGCTCTTTTTTTCTTAATCTATAAATAGGAAAACACCATCATCCTTCAAAATATAAATCATTATTAGAAAGTCTTGAATGGGGATGGAATATACTGGTTTCAGAAAAAAAAAAGTATTCATTTGCTTCTCAATTTTATTGACATATTTTATGAAGGCTCAAGGATGGAAGATTCTGTGGCAATATAATGGAGTATTATAATATTAATTTGCATCAATTTCTTAAAGAGATAATTCAATTAAATAGTTCAGCCCTTAGCAACCTATTCTTTTAAAATCATATCTCTTTTTGAACTGTCAACCACTTGAAGGAACAGCCCTTGATTCTTTCTTGATTGTATGCTAGATGAGGCAATTTTTCCTTGGGGAATAACATTAGCTAAATTAGGAACACTGTAATTTAAAGGTGATTAAGTACCTTTTGTGATTGTTGTTCTACGACTTCAATCTGATAACACTTAAGTGCATGTGTAATCTAGTCTTCCACAGGGCTACTCTCATTCATAAGTGGGCTTAAATCCTTATAAGATCAGGACCTAAATAAGTACCACAGTTAAACCTTTTATGGCACATTGACAGAGCATGTATTTGTTCTGATTGCAATGACATTTCACACTTGTGCTTGGTGCACAAACAGTAGGAATGCTTTTAAAAATTGGGATTTTCATTTTACAGAAGGAGAAAGCAAGGAACAGGAATGTGAATGGATACATTCTGGTCATAAGGCAAGTCTGCTGGAACACCTGGGAACACACTGTGGACTCCTGACCCTAATGCATTTGTGTCCAGCTTCACTCCGGCTGTAATTTTTGCCTTGGTGCTCAGCATGGGAGGAGCAGCAGGAACCATCCAGGCCAGGCAAAGTGACCAAGTCATTGCTCAACCTGCCCACTGATGTCTGGAGAAATTCTTTCCTAACCATCAGCCTTCCTGGGGTTTCAGTGGAATTTTTGTCAGCAGAGCACCCAACGTGTTGAAGGATGTCAGAACATGGGCCACTATTGCACCGTTGACAAATTTAGGGTTGACATCTGTTGGGGGCTGCTGAGCAAGATGCACTCAGCTGACCCATTGTCAAGAAGTGGTGCTGGCATTTGTCCATGCACCAGGATATTTTACAGAATGTCATCACTTGGTAATGAAATGCTCCCCAGTAACGATGGCTCACGAACACAGAAATAGCCTTTGCCCATAATAAAGTTTTGCAAATAATGCTTGCAGGAAGTGATTTGCTAGGAATCAATCAAGCAGATCCCAGAAATAATGTGGCAGATGGTAACCCGACATTACTGCAACATCACCAAACTACTTCTTACTTGCACTTTAAACAACCATTTGGACTCAGGTCTTTAAAGAAAAACGTTCACTCTCACTCTACAGCTGGTTGAAGCTGAATTGTCACCCCACAGAAAGTTCTATCCTTAGAAGTCACTAAAAGGCAGAATAAAATTAAAAATCAGAAATGTCCTTCAATGAAAAAGAAAAAAAATCAGTTATCAAGACTCTGTTTTGATGCCTTCAGGCTATGTGCCCTTTCTTTATTTTTAGCTGTGTTAGGCTACAAACAAAAGTTTTAAAATATTAAATTAACATTTAATATTTAATTTTCTTTGTATATATCACTTAGAATCTTCGTTCTAAGTGATATATACAAAGAAAATTTAACAAAATAGATTTGAAAAAAAATGCTGGGAAGAACAAATACCTTCCTCTTTGCATTTTGATTTTTTGTCCTATGAACATAAAAATTTGTTGAAATCATCATGTCTCCATTTTTCATGCCCTAGCACCTTCTGACAGAAAAATATTCCACCTGAACAGTTTTGATTCGGTCTTTCTAGGTTGTGACTGGCTACACTTGAGTTACAGTGGTTTAAAAAGTTACTCATCATAACCAGTGAGGTGCACTTTCTTATTTGCAAGGTAAAGCCCATTTTCTTACATTGTATGCCTGACCTACTTGTTATAACTGATTGAGATGCGAAATTATTACTTCATTTTTCTGTTGTGTACCTGCATATTCTTTCATCACTGTATGAGACTTGTTGGATGCTACAGAGCAGGCAGCCCTGTTTTATTTACTGAAGTATCAGTGCAGTCCGTTCTTAGAGGGAGATTTTTCACCCTCCTCTCCCATGCGCATTGTTGCACTCTGAAACCTTTCCAGAAATTAGGTTAGCCAAGCCAATGTTTGCACTAAAACAAGGATCATCCCAGAAATGGGGTGGCTGAAGAAAGCAAAGCAGGCCACCAACTTTCCCTCCCGGATAGCTGGCTGTGACTCTGTCCCAGAGGAACGCCGTCACACTGGTTATGCGACGGCACCTGAAGCTCGGCATGAGACGAGCAGGTGTCATTATCACAAGCCGATGGGGACATTTTCTGGGCTCGTCTTTGCGAGTGAGGGTCACGCAGAGCTCCAAATGAATGGCCCGGTCAGACCCATGCGAGTCAAAGCAGAAGAAAATTGCTGCTGCAGCCTGTGCTGCCATGGCCCTGCTGGAGACAGGGCACCTGTCCAGCCTTTTCCCTCAGAGATAAATTAACACAGAGGATGCAATCCCTCATAAGCACCTACCTAGGTACTGGCTGAAATGAAGCAAAATACGCTGGCACAGCCACTGGCTCTTCTCGGGCAGAGTTTGTAGGATAAATTTTAATAACTCGAATTCCTAAGTTTCCATCTCAGCCGTGGTCGTTCACACACCACTGTGCGTATGCATGGAAAGACAGACCCCTTGTGCCTCTTTCAAGATCTGAGGCTCGTTCTTCCGCACATACACGTTCCTGGTTCTACCGCAGTTTCTTCCTAAAACACGCAGCCCGTCTCCCTGGGCGTGCGACGTCCCTGGGGTGAGCAGCAGCTGGACCTTTGGAGCTTTGCACCCCAAACCATGCGGGCAGTGCTCCATTTGCACCAACGGAGGGTCTCGGGACCCTCGGTGTGTTCGGCGTGTGCTGCCATGTGCCGGTGTCACACACGTGCAGGCTGTGAGCCACCGCCTGTCTGCCTGCAGAAAAAGAGGATTTCGACCGCAATGTTTTGCAAAATCTGGCGAAATGTGAAAACTGAATTACTTTAAACCCCCACGTTTTATACAACCCACTCTCACAGTCTTGCCTATCGTCTGGCATTTGTGGGAGAGGATGAATGAGCAGCCCCACAGCTGCTGCCGGCTGTACTCCCCAGGCTGTAGCTTTGCTGAGGACTCTCAGCTCGGTATCGGGGGGCTCGGGCAGACGCTTGTCACCAGAAATAGCCGAACTTCGGCCATTTCGGCGAATGTCAACAGAAAAACGCAGTTTCTTCGCCGAATGCTAAACATACAAGTCAGCCCCTGCCCTGAAGGATGGGACCGGGACCGGGACCGGGACCGGGACCAGGACCAACGGAGTCCTCGNGAGTGGGCTGTTCCCGGAGAGGGCAGGCAGCGGGTCGGTGCTTTGGCTGTAGCCTGGTCCGCTGGGGTTGGCAGAGACTCCTCCAGGCTGCTCCACGAGGACTGGCTTGACGCTCGAGCCCTTTTTATAGAGACCGATTTTTTTTTGCCCCTTGTTTTTTCGGGGTGTGCTGCGCCCAGCGCCGTGGGCGCCCGCTGCCCTGAGCGCTGCCGTGCCGGGAGGCGCGGGGGGGCGGGGCCGCGATGCGCAGAGATGGGGCCTGGGGCTGGTCCCCCATG
>VXAD01004825.1:64260-75925 GCA_013399195.1 Dicrurus megarhynchus
AACGCAGTTTCTTCGCCGAATGCTAAACATACAAGTCAGCCCCTGCCCTGAAGGAGGGGACCGGGACCGGGACCGGGACCGGGACCAGGACCAACGGAGTCCTCGGGGCCGCCCCGTCGGCAGCGGGGCACGAACCCGCGGTCCCCCGACCCACCGGCCGCGCGGGGCCAATCGGCGGCCGCGCTGGTGACGCGACGGGGCGGGAGGGGTGCTCGGCGCGGGGCCNAGAGATGGGGCCTGTGGCTGCTCCCGCATGGGCTCGTAGTGCCCGCTCGGCGCTGAGTGCCCGGGTGCCGGGGAGGTGCGTGTAGGAGAGAGGCGCCAGTAAGCGCTGGATTTTATCCCGTTGTAGAGGTGCAGGCAGACAGGGGTTCAGGTGTGTTGGGGTGGTTTGGTTTTTTTTCCCTCTCATTGCCTACATCAGCTTGTTTGCCTCTTCCCCTTCTCCGTTTTGGCTTTTTATTTTTTTTTTGGGTGAGGTGGGAGCCCGGGGTGTCTGATTTTCCTCCAGCTGAGCAGTGCAGTTGCAGCGGTAGCGGTGAAATCCTGCTCCTCCAGTGAGCTCGAGCCAGGAAAATGGAGGCTGTGATAGAGAAGGAATGTAGTGCGCTCGGAGGGCTCTTCCAGACCATCATAAGCGACATGAAGGTAAGAGGGTGAAGGGTGTGGGGGAGCACAGGGGAGGGGAAGCCTCTTCCCACCTGGCCCGGCGAAACTTCGCCCCGGGCGGTGCAGCCATATCGGGGGCTGGCAGTGGCTCGACCTCCCCCGCGGCGCTGGGGGGACGCTGCCCCGGGGCTGGGTCCGCGTCCCCGCCGGAGGGACCAGCCTGGCACAGGGGCTCCCTGGCTTCACACCCAGGGTTTGGGGCTCGCGAGTTGGTTGCAGGACACCACCTCTGCCTCCCTCTTCCTTCCCTCTTTTCTTTATTTGTCCTGCTCAGACATGCGGGCTGTTACCTTGCACCAGGGTCAGCGATTTCCAAGCCTGCCTCTTTATTTTACAAATATTTTTCTTCTCCTTTTTTCTCCCCTGGTGTGGGCTGTCAGATCGGTAGCAGAATGAATGCAGCGGGGCGGGAGCGTGGTGCGGCGGAGCCGGGCACGGAGCATGTCAGCCGTGGGGTGGGGCTGGGAAAGGCAGTGTGAGTATTTCGGTGCCAGGCTGATGGGCGCGATGGCAAAAAAAATCCCTGCCTGGAGATGCTCAAAAGTTGATGTGTGCCTGAATTAAAATTGCAGCTCAGTCGGTTGTGTGGTATTATTTTCACGCTGTATATGCTCGTGGAGGTGGCATTTCCTTCTTTCTGTGAATGGATGCAAAGGTTTCAAGTCGCTGGGTCTCTCCACCAGCCAGCAGAAGCCTGACTGTGCTGATCCCGTCTCTGCCAAAGGGTCCCTTTGAGAGAGGCGCTCCCAATCTATCCTTGGCAGCCAAGGGCACTTCTGCAGGGTTTTCTTTGGGTGAACGGCTGCTTCCCCACCCTTCTCTCGTGGAAATAAAGAGCGTAAAAGCTCTGCTGTGTTCTGCCCGTCATGTCTCCCCCGAGCCCCAGGGCTCGAGGCGCCCAGCCTCCGGCATACGGCCGTACTGCAGAATACTGCAGTGTTCCCCTGGACAAGGGCAGCTTGTCTTCCTGACAGGGCCGACTGCGAAGGATGCAGTTGTCGGGAGATGTTGAGGGACGTGTCAGATAATGGGGGACTGCCGTAATTTAAAGGCGGCAACCGTGCATGCTGTGCTTCTCCCAGCCAGGGGCACGGGATTTCTCTGGGTGTTTTAATCCATGCAGGGCTGGTGAGCAGCGGAGGCTGCGGGAGAAAGAGCTGCCGGGTAGTGTTGGAGGACAGGGTCTGCTCTAGGAGGGAGCCTGGCAGAGGTGAATGGCTTCTAGTGTATTTTTGGGGGGGGTGGGTAGAGAAGCTGTTTGCACTAGGAGTTATTTTTTTGGCAAGTGTTCATATGCACTTTCCTCTCAACAGATCTTAGGGGACATTTAATTAAAAGCGTGGCTTGTCAAGAGCAGGCAGATTGCAGAGAGGAGGGGGGAGTCTGTATGTTTGTCAAGACAATGCTGCAGACCTGGCAGTGGTGGTCCTCAGGCTCTCAACCCCCTTGGATTTTTAATAATGACTGCACTTTAAAATGAAAAAAACTCCCCAAAAAGCAGGAAACGATCACAAATCCTGGAATCATTTTAGTGGGCAGTGCACGGAACATGCAGGAGATGTTCTGTTCCAGATGAAGTGTGGTTTTGGGTTTCATCACAGAGGGACATTGAGTATGTTTATTCTTTCCTTCTTTCCATAAGTGGTGCATTTGGTTTTTCTTGCTCTTAAGCTAGTGAGCCTCTGTGGATTAATTTTTTTTCTTCTACACATTGCTACTTGCATGGGAATGCTGCTCATCAGAAAACATGTTGACATGAGCTTATGGAGATGGGCACAGGTGTGAATATTTTTTTCTTAATGCTCTGTAGTAGTGGAACCTGTTTTGTGAACTGAGGGGGGAGGTTTGGAAGGAATCACTGCAGATCTTTAGCAGCATGGTAGTTGTTATGGTTTAAAAAAACTGCTCATTATTTAGCATGAGTAGAACAAAGAATTTTTACCTGTAGTTTGGTTTGATGCAGCTGATGCTGTACTAGTGATGAGATGCACTAGGATTCCTTTTGAATTGTGCACAAATGAGCACAACAATTTCTAAGGAAAAGTAGCTATTTTCTGATGGTTAACCAGAACCTTTCAACTAATCATACCTTTTGTAGTAAAGTGAAAATTAGCATTCTAAGTGCTGTTTCACGTAGTCAGATCTGTGTGGGCAGGTTTCTGGCAGGATCTTGGAGATGTTGCGTAGGGGTCTGCCCACGCATACCCAAGTGCACTATCTGTGCCTATTTCTCATCGCAGGCTGTGATAAAGGCCCCACATGCCCTGCAGTGCTGAGGGATTTGATGCAGCATCTGCCTTTTTTTTAACTAAATGGTTCACAGGTTCTTTTATCATATGTATTGCTCTACCTTAAACTTTGTTGTAAAGATGGTAGGGTTAATCGACAGCTTAAATTACTCTGAAGTCTTGCCAGTGGCTGCAGATGGGTGCTGCAGCTGAGGTGATGAAGATGCAGTACATGTAGACTAATTTTTCTCTTTGTTCACAGTAACACAGAACTAGCTCAGGTGTACCTGTTGTTAATTTTGAGCTCTGCCTGATCTTGACAAGGGTACAGAAACTGGAATTACAATTCCAAGCAATGTGATTGTTCCCATTTGTCTCCATATACTGTGTTAGATTTGAAACTTCGTAAGGGTAAAATATGTCAGAGTGACTAACACATCACATTTTGTGACAGCAAGATTCTCTTGCTGGCTGAGGTCTCTTGAATGGCCTTTAATGTTTTCTCCATATACCCCAAATTTCTCTCCACCCTCTAGCAAAAATATTTTTGTGGCTAATACTCGACAAAACCTGCTCCAAAACACCTCAGCATAAAGTTAAGTGATTTGGAGAAATGATGTTATTGAGCAAATATAAGAGCAGTTAATAAACATCCTGTTTATACAGCACATTATTGTACATCACAGAGTCACAGAATATTCTAAGTTGGAAGGGACTCACAAGGATCATTGAGTCCAGCTCTTAGCACTGCACAGGACACCCCAACAATCCCACCATGTGCCTGAGAGCTTCATCCAAATGCTTCTTAAAATCTCTCAGGTTTGGTGCTGTGACCACTTCCCTGGGGAACCTGTTTCAGTGCCCAGACACCCCCTGGGTGAAGAAACTTCTCCTGATGTCCAACCTAAGCCTCCCCTGACACAGCTTCGTGCTGTTTCCTCGAGTCCTGTGACTGGTCACCAGAGATCAGTGTCTGCCCCTCCACCTCCCCTCATGAGGAAGCTGTAGACTGCAATGAGGTCTCCCCTCAGTCTCCTCCAGGCTGTACACAACATCTGGAACTTCAATCCCCTGACAAGGGAAGTCCATTTTTTCCATGCAAAACAAGGGTCAGATTTGTTGAGTAATATGGTGGTGTACATGATGACAGGGTTGTTTGTGGAAAGTCCACAATGGGAATTGTACTTGGCTGTTGTGCTCTAGAGTTGGATTTCTATGCTTTGAGATTTCAGGATCTGATTAAAGAATCGTAAAGGTGGTAGCGTGTCTGCCCATCCCATCCTTATTTTGATCCATTGTCACAGGCCTGGTGTTTCCTACGATACATCACTGAGTATGTGGCACTTAGGATTTGTTATACTCTTATGCAAGATCTTTTTCAAAGCAATCAGAGTTTATAAAAGCAAAAATAAAATGTGCATGTCCCCTCAGAGGAGTAGTCCTGTGTGCGATGTGCAAACGCTGAGCAACTTGTTTTTGACTGTTGCTCCCTGTGGGAAGGGAGTATTTGATCTGAATGGTTTGTAACCCTTTTCTGGCATTTGAGAATGAGATGCTGCAAAATGTGCTGTTAATTTCAATATCTCTTTTAGTGCAAAGCAAATCACTGCAGTTTATTTTTGGGAGGGCCCGTTGCGGATGGGTTTCAAAAGAACATATCTTCTCATGCAGAGCAGATTTTCTTTAATGCTGCTTTTCCTTCTGAGTTGATTTTACATTCCTTTTAATCACATTGTTCTCCGCTATCCTGAAGAAAAAAGACAACACCTCTGAAAACATTGAAATTGGCTCTGTTTGTAGTTCATCACTTGCTTGATGGTGTTTCTTTGGCTTTTAGCTTGTTCTTTATTTGTCTTGCTTCTTCTGCCAGCATGTGTTTTGACAGAGCAGGGGCTTGCTGTGTATGCACAGCACCTGACACCTGTGGGATGGGCATGGGAGGAAGATGAGTAATGAGCGGTTGGATGAACACAGGTTGTCTGTGGCTTCATTTATACCAAGTCAGAGGATTTACTAAATTTTTATGGGTCAAATGTGTATTGCCGGTTAGTCTCATTCATCTCCCTGCATATGAGGGATGTGCAGGTATTGCCCTGATAATCAACAAAAATAAGGTTCCCTAAGGAGGTGGAAATTTTTTTAAAATTTTAGAAACTCTTTTATTATATGTGTATGTGCTTTATTTATATTTGTTTAGCTGAAAGCTCAATAAAATAATCCTTTTGCTTCAGGCAGTAACCTCTACTTTAATACTCTAGAGGAGGTGAACCCTTAACTCCATTGCTACTTCTGGGACTATCGGACTAGTCAGTGGTGCACCTTTGCCTTCAGTCATGCAGCTCTTGGTCAAAGCAGAAGAGAGAGACATGAACATATGGGCATGAGAAACACTTCTGTTTTTGCAGCCTCTTATCTCCTTTTAGGAAGTGACCAGTGAGAAGCAGCATTTTAATCTTGCTTTTGTAGAAGCTGGGACCAGGGGGTGGCCACATCAAGGATTACGAGTTGTTTGTTAAGTAGCTCTGATTGCTTGTGAGGGCCTTGTGATATTCACACAAATAATATAAACTGAGTGGAAAAAAAATATTTGATGGAACAAGTGGAACTGCTGAGACAGTTACTACAGCAAGTACGGCTGCAAGTCCTCAGCCTTTGTGTTAATCCAAGGGACAGCACACACATACCAGAGAACCTGGGCAAATTATTTTACCGTGACATGTCGTAGTGCAACAGCTCTTCCCCAGCTGTGCTTTAGTTGAAGCTTGAGATCTCTGTGGAGGTTAGGAATGTTCAGTTGAATGATTTTAAGGGCTAGTTTCAATCCAGCTGTTAAGGATGATAACTATTGTAAGGAAAAACAAATGTGTCATGTATTGGGACCAGCACTGTTTAACATCTTGGTTGGTGACATTAACAGTGGGATTGTTTCCTCAGCAGGTTTAATGATGTCATCCAGATGTGTGGTGCAGTCACCATGCTGGAGGGGAGCAGTGCCATCCAGAGGGACTTTGACAGGCTTGAGAGGCAGGACTCTGTGAACCAGGGAGACCTTATTGCACCTTGAGTACCAAAAGGGGTCTGCAAGAGAGTTGGAGAAGGATTTTTGACAAGGGCATGTAGTGACAGGACAAGGCAGAATGGCTTCAATAAAGAGGGCAGAGTTAGATTAGATATAAACAAGAAAATTTTTTACTGTGAGTGTGTTGAGAACAGGTTATCCAAAGAAGTTGTGGGTGGATGCCCATCCCTGGAAGAGTTCAAGGGTAGGTTGGATGGAGCCCTGAGCAACCTGGTGTAGTGGAAGGTGTCCTTGCCCATGGCAGGGGGCTTGGGACAGATGATCTGTAAGGTCCCTTGCAACCCAAACCATTCTATGGTTTTATGTGCAACAGACAGGTAGGTACAGGCTTGGAGAGGAAGCACACCTGCCATGTTGCACCGGCATGTCCCTTACACGACAGTCTTTAGGACAACTATTTCAAACCTAGCAAACTGGTGTTTTTTCCCCTTCACAAAAAATCTTAAATGAGTTCATTTGCATCTTTTCTTCCCACTTTTTTTTTTTGTTCCTTAAAGGTTTTACCACTGAGGCATTTGGAGCATAGCTGGCTGCTCTGATTTCCTACCCCCTCTGCCTCCCAACAACCTGCTTGCTCAGGCAGTTGGTTAGCATACACTGAGATTCTTGCCTTTTCCAAGCAGCTGCAGTGTCTTTCTGTAAACATCTTGGAGGGGGAGGGATTGACATTCAGCAAAGGCTGAAAGATGGTGCAGGAAGAGAGCCACTGTGTGCCTGCCTAAACGCTGGGGTTCAAGGAACAGGGCATAGCTGGGAGCATACTTACTCACAAGTAGTTTATTTTTCAGGAACACATGCTTTCTTGATCCAAATACTCTTGTGTGTTAACGATTTATACAACTGCTGAACATTTGCTACGTAAGTGTGTACGGGGCTGGCTTATCCTGTGACATACACCCAGGGCAAGGATTTTTAATATCTCTTAAGAGTACTCCTTTTGGACCTGGCAGGATACCAAGAGCTGCACAATAAGGTTTGTGAGGTTGTAAGTGTGGAAGGAGTTGTGCAGTGCTGCATGAAACACAATTGACTGAACAAATGTTGGAGAACAAGAAGTCTGTGTAATTACAGGCTTAGTGCTGGTTAATACCTAACAGGGTCATATTCAGTGGAGGTTACTGCTTCCTTCCTTCCTGAGCTCTGAGTCTGCATGAACTGAACCCAAATATTTGTTATAAAATACCTGAGAAGCTCAAATTTTTTTTGCCTTTTTTTTTTTTTTTTTTTAAGCACAGAAGTTGCAAGAGTTGACGGAGTGTTCTTGATGAATCTCTGAATGGAATCTTGTGCATAGCAGCCTTTGTGTTTTCAAATTCTGAAGAACAGTTTTAAGGTTCATGGTCTACCCAAAGACAGTGTGGTCTTGAAGATAAGCAGAGAGCAAAATAGGAGCTATATCTAAAAAGGCTTTTTGGTCTACTTCAGAGCGTGCAAAGATGAGTACAGAGAAGTTTGAATTAGTATCATAAAGAGGCTACTCTTCAGAATGAAGTAGTCTCTTTAGGCTACATATATAGAAATACATTTTCCTCTTCAAGGGTACGTTTTCAATTTGAAAATTATGTCTACCTTGATACTGTAAGGTGCCAAGCACTGCTCTGTTTTCTGGGATCTGTGCTGACCTTTAAGGACATTGATGGAATTCTTCCTGCTGTGCTGAGATAGCTTGGATGCTAAGATGTTTGGAAGGATTGGAGACAAAATGTCTGGTAGCTTTGTGGCTAAGACCATAGCAGCTTTCATCTTCAAAGTGCTCTCTGTGTGACTTGGCTCCAAAAAGTGGCTCCCATTTTACAGAAAGGCAAGCTATGGCTGCAGGTTTAGTGACTTCTACTCCCTCCCCCTAGGACAAGAAGAAATTGGGTGCATCTGCAACATGGAGTTAATGAGGGGATGTTTTTTAAGCTCCCAGTATAATAGGTTTCTGTTCTCACCTACACAACACTTTGTTTTTACTGATTAAGATGTGTTGCCGTTCACCACTGCGATAACCCGGTGTTTGCAGGCAGAAGAGATGACATCTACAAATGACTGATAAATACTCAACAAAAGTGTCCTGAACTCCTCTTCTGTAACTGAAACTACAGGACCTTTCTGAGTTTTTAGTGGAGAAACCTGACTGGAACATCTTAACCATAAGCTGGTTGATCATGAATAATTTGTCTGTTTCGTGGGGTTTTGTGTGAGCTCTGTACTTTTCACTCTTCTGGTCAACAACCACAAGCGATGTGTAGTTGATTTTAATTCTGGGATGCTAGCTGGAGTACAGTCATCCTTTAACAAACCACTCTTGCAGGAATGAGCTTGTGTTGGTGTGTACAATGCTACTGATGAGTGTGTAACTAGAGACACTTGGTTCATGGTACAGAAAGGTTCACATTTGTTCTCATTTTGTCTTCCACATAAACTACCACCATGCTTCTCACCCACGCATGAGATGTATCTTTTTTTTTGCCACAAAAGTCACATGTGTGCTTTGTAGTGTCTCTGAAGCCCTCTGTGTAGAGGCATAATTTGGGATTTTTTGTTAATAAAGCTGTATTGGTGATGTCTCCTAACATCCATGTACCATCCATGAGCAAGCCTCATGGATGCTCATTGCCCATGAGCAAACCAGGGGTCTAATTTGGAGCTTAAAAGGGATTATTTATCTTCTCATGAGTGAAATGGAGAGAAAGTAGCCTGTGATAGTGTACTTGGACTTCACTGTCTGTCAAGAGGCAAAGTTCATTAAGCATTTAAAACTTGGGTACCTGGCTGCTGCCTTTCTCCCAGTGAGATACTTTTGTGGTCAACTCAAATGCTTGTTAGTACTTTGGGTCCTGGAGATTGTTATGACTGCTTGTGGCATGGAGGTTGTGTTGAGTGAATGGTCAGAAATTAGGGTTTCTGCTTGCTTGGGAAGAAGTGATGAGACATCAGTGGGGTTGGTGACATTACCAGCACAGAGCTGTTGGGTTGAGGCTGTCCTGTGTAGGTATTAACTTGAATGACTGCCTCCTGATATTTTAATTATCTTCGTTTTGATCCAGCTGAAATATTGTGGGTTTAGAAAATAGCTGCTGAGTATGAACAGTGGCCACTTAATGACTGAGTGGATGCAAGGCGGTATTGATGAGTCTCTGAGGAGAAATCTGCTATTCAGGCTTGCAAACTTGTTCAGACCTGTAGGGAAGAATGTGGAACTAAATGCTTCCTCTGGAAGACTACTTAATGTCCAGCTTTTTTAATGTGGCATGGGATAAAAGGTCTTCACAAGCTGGGGCTAGTTGTTTCCCACTGCCCCCCCATCTTGTGAATAACTTCCTATGTTTAGAGAGGGATAGACTGTGTGTTTATGCATGATGTATTTTCTCACAGTATGAGTCTAACTTTTGTTTGCTAATTACCCAATCTTGGATTTAAACTGTGAAGTGGCTGTTTTGGAGCTGAGTTTCTTCATCTTACAAACCATGAAACTGAGCTGTGGACAGTACAGATTTGACGTGGTCCCTATTGCCAAAGAAGGAGGCTCCTAAGTTGGATTTGTAAGCCAGGATGGGTTTTCATGGGTCCTTGCTGTACTACAAATCTAAGTCACAACCATAGGGCAACTGGTATCCTCCACTGGGGATGTTTAAACATGGACTAATGCAGTGCAGGCATTATTATAATACAAATTAAAGGCTCCAGAGCTCTGACAACAGAATGGTACCAGACTTAGGTTCCCACCCCCTTTAAATGGTTAGCGAGGTCTAATAAATATGTGCGTTCTTGCAAAGTAGTGCTGCATTTCAGTGCTGCTGCTAAGGGAACTGGGTGTTCTTTAGAGTTCTTCAGATGGTTTGGGAATGTAGAAAAACATTATATCTGTGGTGTTTTTGTTGTTTGGGTTTTTTACCCCAGTGGTGTGAATACCCTTTTCTGGACTTTCCTTGTGTAAGATTTAGTCTTGATTTTTTTCATGCTATTATCTGTTTTCTTTATTGTCCTAACGTACTGTTTTGACTAAAAACCAAACAGTTTTGAAAATACTAAACAAGTGGTTCTGTGATACATAGAAGAAATATCCAGTTGACAGTTTTTTTAATAGCATATAAGATGTCTTCAGTAGTGTTTTGTTGCATGATTTTCAATGTTGTGATAATGTATCACCTTGAAAAGCAAAGCTTGGCATGCCTATTTATACTGTGCATGCTGAGGGAAACTAGTTTCTAATCCTGCCATTCCCTAAACAAGAGGCAGAAATAATGGAAGTAAATGTATGGATACAAGACTGATTTTAATTACACCACTTTCTTTCCTGAAGGGTAGTTACTGGTTAAATGACATCTTATTCTGATCCTTGATGTGCCTTTACTTTCACCTGCATGCACTATAATCTCTCAGTCTGCTCCTCCATTCAGTAGTGTGTGTGTTCAGCTCTTGCTGTGAAATCCTGTGAAGTTCATGTCTTCTGCTGTTGATGCCTTTTCATTCCTGGCCTAGCAAGGGTTTAGCACAAGTTGAGAGTCCCTTTTGCTGATGGAGCTAAGCTCAAACTTCTCTGTGCACAGTAATACCTTTAGCTTAGAAAGACAGATGGGACTTTGAAGTCAGGTGGTCTCTTTCCTTGTCTTGTGGGAGTATTTCTGCAAGAGCTCTATATAAATGTGTTACTCTTCCTGAAAGAGTTCTAGTGAAAGGAAGCTGTGTGACCTTTCAGAGTTGCCTGTTACCTGGTCTTACAGTTGAATGGGTTGTGCAATCTGAAACTTCTCTGCTGAAGCAAAACTGATTGTTTCTTGTCCTGCACCACTGGAAAACAGACGATGGACAACATCGGGCTATGGGATGCTCTTGAAATAGTGTTGGGACTTGGCTGATTGAGTTCTGGTTTTGAATACAAGAAAGAGGGAGTAGATACGGTAGATTTAGATTAGACACAAATTAATTTATTTTATAGTGAGGGTGGTGAGACAGTGAAAAAGGTTGCCCAGAGAAGTTGTGGATTCTCCATTATTGGAAGTGTTCATGTTCAGTTTGGATGGGGCTGAGAATAACCTGATTTAGTGAAAGATATCTCTGCTTCTGACACGGGGCGTGGACTAGATGTTCTTTAAATGTCCCTTCAAACCATTCTGTGATTCTGTGTATTTGAAATGAGGTGGGTAATACCAAGGAGTAGTGGAATAGGTGTTGTGTACACATCTGTGTCATTATAAAGAGTGAAGTCTCTCTTGCTAGCAAAATTCCTGTTTCAGTGTGTTGAAAGATTTGAGACTTTAAATGCAGCTTAGAAATATTCATGAGACAGGCTCTAGATGCTTTTCAGACTAGAAAGAGGCAAAGCCAACAAGCAGAATTTTTTTGGATGGAGAAGAGCAGTTAGGAACTTCCGGCATGATGATGCTAATTCTGTATTCTCACCTGTATTTTGCAAGACCTTTTGTGACTTGTTAAGGGTCTAGGCAGTCCTATCCATGAGTGATGGACTTGACTAAATGAGTGGATTGCACAGAGGATGTATTAATGTTTGGTAGCACTTTGTAACTCTTGCAGTTATGGCTGGCCAAGTGTTCTTTCACCCAGTTGACTATTGATTCTTCTAGGAAAGAGGAAAATCTTCCAGTGCCAGATGTTACCTGAGATGGGAAGCTGACTGTCAACCATTGTGTCTTCCAATGTGTTGAGACATTTGTGGCTGGAGCCCTCTTTTTTTTTTTTTTTT
>VXAD01004825.1:75960-220611 GCA_013399195.1 Dicrurus megarhynchus
TTTTTTCCCCTCCCTCTTTTTTTCCAGACTTACTGTTTTCTTGTCCTCTTCCCGTTCACTCTTTCCTGGTTTTGTCTGTTAAAGGACTCTGGAAAAGTGGTAGTCTCTATGTGCAAACCATAATTGCTGATTGCCATTCTTTGTGTGTAACATCTGTGACCTTGTGTGGTGTCTGGCACAATAAAGTCTCTTTGCTACTTGGAGGTAGTCTAGTGAATGCCACAGAAATGAGACATTCATAATAATCCTTGTGATTCTGTTATCTGGTAAAAATATGAAAGGAAATCTTTTGTTTTCAGCATAATTTACTTTGGAGGGGTAGAAGGACACATGCACAAGCCAAGTTACAATTTTTGTTCCAAAAATAGATGTATGACATTTGGATGTGTTACTGGGGCATGGAGCTCTGTAACACTGTTGTGTGTTTGGGACTCAACTTTTTAGCTTAGCATAGCTGAACAGCAACACTGAGGTGAAGTTCTAACTCCTGTAGCCTGTGTAGTTGTTTTTTTCACCGTTTCATTGAAGTCTTGGCAGTTAGTCATTGTTAGTGCTTTCCTGGAAGGCTTACAGCTCTTGGTTTGATAACCCTTGAGCTAAAAACAAGGCACTGCTGTCTCCTGGTTCTTCTCTCTCTTACCTCTCTAGCTGAAACAGCCAAAATCAGATTGTGGATTTGCTTTACCGAAGAGCACCTCCTTGCCTCTTTCCCCCTTCCCCACAAGTTTAGATGGGTTGTTGCTGTGAACAAGATTCCAAACTGTTACTGCTGCCTTTGTACTTGATGTCCCAGCAAGAGCTGGTAATAGGGCTGAAAAGCCTTTCTGATAAATGAAAGCACTTAAAAGAACACTCAGGGGTTTTTCGAAGATGGAATGAGGCTTGTCTGTGGAAATTGGGGTGCATGGAAATAAATTAATAAAGTGTCTTTTTGCTTAATGGAAAAAGAAGAATCATAACTTCTTGGCAGAAGGAGTGACAGAACATTTTAAAACTGTCAAGGCTGCTGATACTCGAGTTGTAATCTTAGATACAACAATCTGGATACCTGTTCTTGCCATTAGATGTCATCAATAACAATTTCAGTAAATATGATCCTTTGCTGCAAGTCTACCCTTCCTTTATTGAGAAATCATTGAGTTTCTCATGTGTGTCTCTTCCTCACTCCTGCTGTGGGATCACTGGACTGAAAGGGAGGGAAAAACTTTCTTCCATAAATCTTTTGAAGTGTTGTGTTTATGCAGGGTGGTTGTGCTGGTTCACCAAAAAAAAAAAAAATTCCACCCAAGGCTTAAATTCTTTTTCCAAAGCTGCATCTTGGTGATCATTGCCTGCTCTTTCCTGGTGTGGTGGGCTGACCTTGGCCAGCTGCTTTTTATCTCCTCCTCCTCAATGGGATGAGGGAGAAAATAGTAAGAAAAAGCTCAAGGACTGAGACAAAGACAAGGAAATCACTTACTAGTTATTGTCTCAAGCAAACCAGACCTGAGTGGAGAAGATGAAATTTATTGCCAATTAAAATAGACTTGAATGGTGAGGAAGGCAGGCAGAAATTAAGGCATCTGCCCGTGTCCATGGGTCTGGGTGTCAGATGGGATTTCACTGAATGATGGTGGTCCACCCTTTTCCCCGTGGCAGTCCAGGAGCTGCGGCTTCGGAGGACTCCGCCCGGGTCTGGGTGTTGGTGTCTGGCAGTTCCAGACACACTCGCTGTCCCTGGGGGGAAGCTGTTTCATGTCCCTAATTGTGGCCTGGCTACCTGAGTGACAGGCACGAGGCACCAGGTTGTTTCTCAGCCCTGAGGCAGAAAGGTGTTTTCCGTGTTTTCCCTGCCTGTGTTTGGCATAGATTAGCTGGAGCTGGGCCGTGGGATCAGGTGACTAATCACCTATAAGCCCACTAATTAAGCAATGGGGTAGGATAATGGTATGCTGCAGCTTACTGGTGACATGCTGGGCGGGCAGCCGAGCCGCACTGAGGAGCTCCAGGGGCCCTGACGCCATGGAGTGTCATATGGCAGTGGGAAACACCCATTCCAATGAGGACAGGTCAGATTTGTTCATTCGATGATGAAGAAATAATTGGGCATGAAGTTATTTTGGGGGAAATAGTCCTTGGATAAATCCCTTAGCAGTTTTTAAGAAAATTATTTAAACAAACCCTCACTGTAATCAATCCTTGTTTTAAGCCATGAAGAGCTAAATGGGAATTTGCAACCCAGAATCCTGCTGTAGCTCTTCCCTAAGCATGGCTGGACCTGGGGGAGGCCTCCTGCTTTCACAGATAGCACCAGGCCTGAGTAACCCTGACAATTAAAAGGGGGAAAAATTATTTTCTTTATCAGCCAGCTGAAATTGGAAATTGCGGAGGGAGCAGAGGAAGCTCTGGGAGAGGCAGCATTAAAAATACTGTGTTATTATTCTTCAGAAGTGGCTTTATGTCGCAAAAGCACATCTTGGACAAGGACATCGAATTCCACCTGCTGTGTCTTTGTGTTTAAATTGAGAAAGTAATACACGTTGAATCAAGGATGTGTGTGTTTTTCACCACTGTTAACGCTTCTCTCGATGCCGCTTTGACAAAAGCAAGAACTGTTGCTGGAGTTGAGACACAGCGGGGCTGCCGTGCTCCAGGTGGCACAGAAAGAGGTCTTGGAGAAGGAGTTGCTGCTGCCCAGGGCACTGACACTGTGCAGATTTACAGCACTAGTTTGATTCCTGCCATCTCCTTAGTTTGTCCCCACAGTCATTGCTAAATGGCTTCCTTGCTTCCTAGGTGCTGGAGATGGGACAAACCCCTGGTTATTTGGTCTTGTGAAGTGGTAGGTGTTGTGCACTTTTGCTGTAGGTAGGAACGAAGGGGGTTTTCATTTCAGCAGAGATGTGGTGGTGGAAATGTTCATAGGAAAAGCTCAAGGGAATGATACAATTTAGTGCGTGACTTCATGATCTGAGGGAGAGATGAGCTTGTGGATGTGGCTTCAGCAGGGAAAAGTGAGAGAAGATTATTCTGGAACCCAGATGAAGTACATGCCTCTTATTTTCAGCTGAGTTTATTAGAGATATCAAGATATGGCAAGCTGAGCAGATAATGCAGGACTTCCTATCACTGATGTAAAACTGCTGAAAGGTTTTCTTTAAAAAAGCAAAAACAAGCAAAAAAAGAACCCCAACAAAATCCATCAGCCAAGGTATTAATTCAGTGACATTAAAAACCACAAAAAGCTCAATTTTTCTGCAGTCTGAAATGAGATCAGGCGCTATCGGCCAGTATATGGGGAGCCCAGGTAAACAAACTGCATTGATTTCAACCAAACAGATATAGCAAACTATTTAATAAAATTAGCTGTTGCAGCTTACTTGAGCAGGCTCGGTTTGAAAAAAACAGCATTTTTATAGACAAGAACTAAATAGTTGTGGAAATGTTCGACTTCTCCAGTTCTGCTTGCCAGGCTGACCACAAAATAAAATGAAAAGGGGATTTCTTCCTGAGCTGTGTTTTGGTAGGAGTGTCTTAAGCTTCCCTGGGAAAGCAGCTAAACGCGGGGCTGGTGTCAATCTCCTGGGAGCCATCAGGTGTGTTTAGCTGGATAATACACCAGCGAGATGGAAACGTAATCAGGCTGCTTTGGTATCCCCTGCTTGCCGGCTTGCATTTTGCTGGAGTATCCCGTAAAGCCTTGGGCCCTGCTGGTGATTGTCAGAGCTTTCAGGGCTCCTGGCATACACATGCATAATGCATGAACGGCGTGGTGCAGGTGTCATTGAGAGACGGGGTTCAGAGGAGGGATTGAAGTAAGACTAATAGTTTTAAGGAAATAGCATTTTTTGCCTCTGTTAAATAATTGGTGGGTTTCTTTCATTTTTAAAATGTCTGACAGTTTTTTGCCTAGCACAAAGCACTTTATATTCTAGGTCCTGCCACCCAGATAACTGCTGTTTTCTCTTTCCCCTTCTGTATTTGCCACTGGTTCTGTCATGTGTAGGTATAACAAGGTTTATGAAATGCTTTGGATTGTTTGGGGTCTTTTCCCTTTTTCTTTTCCTTTTAGCAAAAACCCACAAGCCTTGCTGAAGAATACAGAGAGTAGAGTACCAACAGGCTTCTGAGCAGGTGTCTGGGAGCTGCCTTGCCAGGGTGTACTGAGGAGCTGAAATTTGTCTGCCAGCTTTTGGGGAAGGTCCTGTCTTTGCCCTGAAAACAAAACACTGTCTCTCACGGCAGTGTGGGCAATAGATTTTGGTTTACTTACAAAAAGCAGACCAGTTTATAAGGGTGGATTGAGTTTGCTACAAGCAACTGCACTTACTTGCAACCTCTTCCAGTCAGAGCTGGGGTAATGTTAGCCTTGAGGATCTGCCTTATCTGGGTTTTATTGTGTTGTTGCTCTGGTAACAGCAAGTCTTATGCCTTTATTAAAGGAAGCAGGGATATTTTATTTTAATCTCTAGACTCCAATCAAAGGGAAATTTTGAGGTTTCTTTCTACCACACTTTTGCTGTTAGTGGAAAATTTGTACTTGCTCTGCAGAGAGCGATTTCACTCTAAAAAATCATCTTTTTTTTTTTAAACTTTGGAAAATAAAGATCAGGACTTGCAAGAATGCTTGGTGTCCATATTCTAAGTAAAACCTGTGCTTTTAATCCAGTTTAAAAAAAATGGAGAAAATTCTACAGGAAACTTGAGGTCAAGAAGAATTAAACCTTCTTAAGCACTTTGTATACACTCAGTGCCACGCTGCTTTGTCAGCTTCAATTCAGAGATTGTCTCCAAGGCTTTTGACTGTTTTGGAAACAGGTCTTGCAGTGACAGGGCAGCTGTTGGGAAAGTTGGTTGTCTTGAGCTGTCACTGTGCTTTTCCGTGTCCGATTACAGAGTTATCTTGAGGCAGTGCTTGAGATGGTCTTTTGGTCAAATCACACTTTTATTGTACAGGCTTTGAACCTGGTAAAAACACAGATGATCCATTGGTAGAGAAGAAAACTGCGATGCTGCCTTTGGTTTTGGGAGCTTCTCTTTACATACTGTTGCAGTATCCTAGTACCCCGCTTCGAATGGGCTCAGTTTTTGCTGTATCCATTCAAAGCAAGGCATTTCTTTTTGCTGCTTCAGTTGAAATCCCTCTTGCCCAGGGTTTCTATTCAGAAAAACCATGAAGCCTCATCAGAGGACCTGCTGTTTCATCTGGATTCAGAATTAGTTGATTTTTGTGTTCACGGATTAGGATTTAGTGCAGTCTTAGTTATTGTTTTACATCTAGTTTAATTTGATCTGTAGTATTAAAATCAGAATGCTCAAATTAAGTGTTCATTATTGTGTTTTGTTTTTCTTGCAGGGAAGTTACCCAGTGTGGGAAGATTTTATAAATAAAGCTGGGAAACTGCAGTCTCAGCTTCGGTAAGTTTTATGTTACACAGTCAAGATCCTCTACAGTTCCTTGGATGTGCAGACATTAAGATTAAATGCAGCTTTTGCAAGGATAATTTTCTAAGCAGGTCCTAGTAAAATTGCACATATTACATAGTCAGTAATTTTTAAAAATTTTTTAAATATTACTACTGGTGTTTTAATATATTTAGGAAAATTCATAGTCTACCACCAGCTATACATAATAAACATAAAATGAGCTAAATTTCATGGACTTTCATGGAAAATTGGAAAGACAGTTTATTGTTCTTTAGTGAGCACACATTTGGAGTTAGGTCTATGTTGCCCTTTTTATTAGTGTAGAATACAGAGGGGTTATGTTCGAAGAGGGCTCAAGATACTAAAAAATCTTTGGTAGCCTTAACAGCATTTTCTTCTGACTTAAAAATGAAGGGAATTGCTTAGCTGGATCATGATTATTAAAACTTAAGGGTTTGGGGTATACTTTGAAAATGGCATTCTGGATTTTTTAATATATGGCAGAAGTATCACACTCAGACCAATTCTACCTCTAGAATTCATTCATTTGTAAAATTTGTTTCTGTTAATACGAATACAAGCTCCATTTCCTCACAACTCTCCGCAAGTTACAGTCTCCTCTCTGTTCTCCAAAGCATCAGGTTTTTTCCCCAGCAGCTCTAGTGGCAACAAGTTATTGGCAGTCTGGTTTGTGGTTCTGTGTTGCATTATGAACCATTCCCAAAGAAGCTGGGGGTTAGCTTCATTTGCCCTAAACAGCTGGAATATGCTGTTCTGCTACACCCTGCCTAAAATGCCACACTGGCATGTGTTTTTTTTTCTTTTCCCAGCAATTAGTGGAGTATGGAAGATGCAGACGAAGTAGAGAAAAGAGAAATGGAGAACTTTCCTAGCCTTTTGTACTCTTCAAACACAAGCTTTTTGGGATGGCATGTGGGATAGTTTTGTTTATTTCCCAGTCCTGTGTTGCATTCAATCAGTGCAGTGCTGCAGGAACATGTAAGCAGGCAGCTTGAAAGCCCGTGTTCGAGGATTTGCTGTTTGTTTCTAGCAAATGTGAGCCTTTTGCTGCTGTTTCATTTGTGTGCTCTGATAAAGGACAGCAGATGTCATTTGAGCTGGAGCCAGGTCTTCCTGGATCTTGTTACTGGGGAAATGGAACTTTGTTATTAGCAATATAATTAATAATTAACAACATGGTACATGAATAACAGTGTGACCCACAAGTTTGGAAGACGAACATCACAAATATTGTTAAGGAAAATCCCAGAAAAGATTGTCTGGTTCCAGGGCCCAGTATTGCTAGCTAGCTGTCAGGGTTGGGGGGGTTTGCCCTCCCTTTAATCTCCTGGGCATGTGGAGAGTCCTTATGCATTTGCTTGGTCCTCTCATGCCTGGGGTGTTTCTTTTCCTGTGTGTGTGTTCAAATCTTTTGTGCTGTCAGTAGGCCATTTACTATGCTGCCAGTTACATCCTCTGTACCTTCAGCATATTTGGAGTGAGACTTGCATAAAATCTGACCTAATTAAGTGGTCCTGTGGTCTTTCTGGCCGAGGATCAGCTTCCCTGCGGGTCTGCTGGGGTTTTTGAGGCAAGCAAGGAGCTCTTGAAACAAAGTGAAGTTGATAGTCCCTGTTCTGGATTTTGCTTGAAAAGGCTGACTGACACCATCAGGAGAGAAAATCAGAGTTACTGTTAGAAAAGATGTGCAAAAACAGAACCATGAGGTAACTGTGGAGAGGGCACAATTGTGCTTTACCTGTAGAGCCCTGGCCTACTTTCACTTTAATTGGGTCAACCAGACTATAAACCTTCAGAAATCTGGAGTGACCTGAGGTGTTCAGGGCTCTGGGGCCTGCTTATCTGGAACAAACGTGTCTGGAAAATTGTAACTCACGTTTGCTGTCCACTTGAACAGATGTGTGGTCTGTGTGTGCTTTCCAAATGTGGAGGGAGATTGGACTAGTGAGGTTGACACTTTGGATTGTGAAGTCTGAGGTTGCTGGTATATCTCTCAGGAAGGGTCCTACTTGGAGGAGTACTGGATCAGAAAGGGGTTTTGTTTATTTTGGGGGTTTAGGGATTTGTGTTTTTTGTGGGTTTGAGTTCTGTGGTTTTTTTCTTGAAATGGAGGAGTTCTTTTCTTCTTTTCCCACTTTTCCATTTGTCCAAGAACTCCAGACTCAGTCTCATTTCCAAGAAATTTTCTGTTTCAAGGGATGGTCATGCTCCCCAGATGAAAAATGCAGGAAACTGTTTGGCCAGGATCCTAGATAAAAGGAAGTTCCTGCATGTTTATTCTTAAAATACGCATGTTCCCTGAAAATAGCAGTGGCTGTAATTTGTTCACTAATGGGTGAAGTATAATGTGTGTTACATTTGTTTTTCATGTTTGACTGCTTAATATTAGTTCATCAGAGGAAATCAGCTAGAAGGAGGGTGGCTGTGCTCTTTTGAAACAGCACCTGTCCTGTGCAATTCTCAGCATGGAATTAGCGTGGCTGCCTCCAAGTCCATAGTGCTAACACAAAGCCAGGAAGGGATTAAGAAATGAAGGAGGGAAAAGGCTAAGTTCACATATAAAAGAGAATACTTTTTGTGGCCTCGGCAAGTTCACAGTGTTATTCTTTATAAGCCTAAATGTTTTTGGCAGTAATTAAATAGGCATCAATGAGACACTGCTAATGTTTTGTTATCTGTATGCATTTCAGGACTACAGTAGTAGCAGCTGCTGCCTTTTTGGATGCCTTTCAGAAAGTGGCTGACATGGCTACTAATACACGTGGTAAGCAGATGTGTCAATATTGAGTTTAACAGAACGCTGTGTGGTTTATACCATTTGTCGTAATAAAAAGAAGTTTTAACTTGTTACATTGACAAGCAGATCTGTGAGACATCTGTTAGATGGACTTGCACTTAGAGAAAGTGGCACGTGAAAAAGGAAGTTGTCTTTACTGAAAAAAAAATATGCTGGAAACCTGTAATTTAAATGTGTCATCAATCATGTGAACACTTCTTAATTACCATTTGAATTATACGTTGATGAATAATATTTGAAAGCAAGATTTACAGAAATCTGTATTCACTGATGCTTCTGTACCTTGTGTAAATGTAAAAGGCTTGATACTCAGCTGGAATAAATAACTGTAGGGCTGCTGGAGACAGAGCAGATACTGGCTAATGCTATGGCCTTTGGCTTCTGCCAGTAATGATGACAGTGACCTTATGTGTACTTATATCTTTGAGCAAAGACTTTGCTTGTCTTTCCCCCTTAAGTCTGACATTCTTGGTCAAAATGAATTTTCCTGGGCTGTGGGCTTCTCTGGGTAGCAGTCTAAGCTTGTTGGGGAGTATGGAGAGCCAAAGTAGTGCAGCTGCCATTCTTTCCAGATTGCTGAGTTGGATGGAGACAAAAGGCTGCTTCTCTCTGATGCTGGATGCCCAGTGACCACGGCATCGTGTGCAGATGTCCCTGCAGTGGTAGGGCATTCCCCATGGTCGCTGTCCTTGGACTGCTGCTGAAGAGTAAATCCAAAGTGCAGATAAATCACTGCTGAGGGAGCTGCTTTTGGTCACCTCTAACCTTAAAGGTTTTGTAGCATTTTTTTAAAGTCCTAGTGTGCCCTTCGCATTTGACTTGGAGGGTTAGAAGGTAATATTGCTGATGTGAAGAGTGTTCATTCCCATTAGCAGAGTGCAAGCTCAGCCAGACTTCCCTTCACTTCTGGCTAACAAGAGTAGTAGCAGCTGCTGGAATGAGCACCAAGTCATAGAATGACAAGAGGGAAGAATTCTTTTTTTTCCTGTCTAAAGCTAATATTTACATTCTGATAAGAAGTTCCTCATTATATGCATACCTACTGTAAATTATAGGTAATCTACTCACATAAAATAATAAACATGACAGAAAGTGGAATAAACTAAGGATGAGACCCCAGGCAGAACTTAACTTGGATTGCTAACATGTCTTTCCTTCAAGCATGTTCTCTTCTATTTCTTCTGCCTTCCCCAAGGGGAAACAAAGTAAACTACCAAAATGCTTGAGACTTGTCTTCTAGCAATGCTGGCAGGCTTATAGGACTTGCATTGAGATACCAGAATGACTGAAGCTTTCCCACTCTAAAACAAAAATGGCTTGTGTGGGGTTTTGAAGGGTATTTTACCCTTTCTGCTGTATTATTTGGACCATGTCCAACAAGTGTCATGTCTTGTCTCTTATCTCTTCGAACACATCCTTTACAAAAGGAGCTCTGTGAATCCAGGCATGCCAAATTTGTGTAGCTCCTCTGTTCTGTCTTCTGCCTTCCCCGACTGAAAGGATAGAAGGGAATTTTGGTTTTATTTTTAGAAAGTGATGTTCTGGGCAATGAATCAAAACTCCAAGTTAGTTGGTGGTTCTGATCTTCCTCCCAACCCAACTTCCATTTGTGCCCATTCAAGTTTATCTCTGAGGATGCACCTTGGTCCTTTAGCAAATACAGATGGTTCTACCTTGCTGTGGACAGGGATAAACACCTGGCCCTATGAAAGGCGATGGCAAAAGTCCCTGTGACTTGTGAGGGTACAATTCAATAAGAAAGTAATTTGCCATCAGTATAAAGAATTCTATTCCAAAACTGAAACAGAACAAACTTATTATTTTTCTTCTCTGATATGGGAATTTTAACAGGCTCTCAGTTTTCCCTTTGAGGGGTTTCCTAACGTGAAACATTCTTTGTTAAATTTTGTCTGTTACTTACCCAGTTTATAAAATTATGTATTTAATTGTCTAATCAAACACCTGGCTGTGTTTCACACTGTTTAGAGGGTTAACAGGTAAACCATAGTTTACAGTTAACAGATTAACCCAAGTCAGACAAGTTCATGTTCAGTTGCTAGGGATATATGAGACTTGTGTAGCACTTCCCATGACAAAGGCAGAGAGGTTGGTATATTTTACATCATAAGGCTGGTTTATCATTGCATGAGCCAAATGCTTCTTCTGGAAACTAACTGTATATGAAGATGTTGAAGCAGGTGCCTGCTCTGGAGGGACAGCGTTAGTTTCTTGTTAGGATGACTGAAGTGTTGTGAAGCTGGGTGCTGCCTTTAATTTGTAATTGCTTATAGTTCTACAGAAAGTGGCCTGTTATTTTAAGACTCACTGATCTAGCTGATGAAAGTGTTTTATCAGTCAACAGAAGCTCTCTGGCTACTCTTTAATCTGTTTGCATCAGCATTAGCTTTGAAAGAAGAAAAAGTGTTTGCATGGATGTACATGTCCACACACGCACAAGGGGAGATAATCTCCTTTGCAGTCACTAGTGTTCAAGAATGAGAGCTTATATCCATCACTGCCAGTCCATGTTCCAACTGCTATCTTTACCTTGTGTGCCATTACTGCTGTTCCCAAGCATTGTCTTTCCTCTTTTGATGCATCATTCTCTCCATGCCATTTACTTCCTTCTAATTCTGCAATGGTAATGATGTTAATCTTCATGTTCCCATCTGGAGCTCAGATAGAAGGCATAATTGGAGCTCTGCCTATGGTAAAACCTATGATTGGATGAGTCAGATAACCTGTACTTTGCTGTATTTTCTTCACATTGTAGCTTCTAAAGTAGGAAAAGCCCTGAATGTGAAGTACGTGATGTATTGTGGTGACTCAATACACAAATTAATTTCCCAACCAGCTCATTTCAGCTTTTGCTTCTTCCTTTGCTATCTCCATTTAGATGTGTATCAACTCAGTCTCTTTTTTTTCCTCAGTTCTGTTCCCTCAGTTCAATGCTTTTTGATTTTAGCCTGACAAGGGAAAACAGAGGAAAAGTTGTTCTGATGCATGTATTACCAAAATGTTGGATTTCTGTGGGTCTGGTCATCTGAGAAACATCATTTGAATGGGGGAGATTGTCAAGTTATGTTGCTAGTTCTCTAGTAATGCTAGCTGTATAGCAGTGTGTGCTGTTTTTGCTGGTATCAGAGATTTTTGAAAACAAAATTCCTTCAGATGTTTTGATTTTTGAGCTCTGACAAAAGAGAGACATCTATGTAGCAGTTTGTGTTATTCAAGCTGCATCTGTTTGGCATAAAGCCCAGCAGAACTCAGTAGTCTCCAGTGGAATCTGTATTATCTCTCACTATGAGTATTAAAGAGAATGCTCACAAAATATTAAATGAATGAAGGTACTTCAGGGTACCTTTAAATCCTTAATATACCTTAAATAGTTTAATAATAACTCTGGAATACCTTAAAAGTGATGTTTCCTTTTGGGGAGATGTGTGCTCATGAGTTTCAGTGCGGGCTTTTCTTACATGGCTTATTACTTTCAATATTTGAGATTCCGAATGTTTTTACCTGCATCAGTAATAATTCTGAATCAGAATCAATTCTGAAGCATGGAAGAAATTTAAATCTAATTTCATATAATAGCTGTTTACATGATTATTTGTGCAATAAAAGTATATTCTCTTACAAAGGCAAGAACTGTGCATCCCAAATACTGTATGTTTAAATGTGATATATGTTTATAAGGTGGGTTTCAACAGTATGTCAAAGGACGTGGGTAAATTGCTTTGCTTTTTGTATGCTAGTCTTCTGCCTCTGCTACATTTGGATGTCCTTTGTAGATAAGTACTAGAGCTCAGGAACTTGAAGAAGTAGGTGTGAAAAGTAACTATCCTTGTGTTATGAGGGAGATTAATGTGAAGACATGCACACTTCTTCTGTATCTACTTAATACACCATCGGCAGCTTCCGTGGATAAAACGCTGCCCCAGTCTTGCCTACCTGCATCTGCACAGGTGTAAATTAAAATTTATGGAAAGATTATCTAAAAGCTTTGATTTACCCAAGCTTAAAATTGATCTTCAAAGTGAGATTGTTAATGAGGCAGCTGATACTCAAGTCTTGTGGTTTTTTGTTTTTCATTCATATTGAAGGGTTTTGCATATACATAGGTGTGTTTGATATTAGCAGATTAGTTAAATGACTTCAAGAGGGTGTCAGCATATCACACAGCTTTCTCTGGCCAGTTGGATTCCATGGATTGTAATGCTGTTTGAAGTTCCCTCTTGGCAAGTGCTACTAGAGGTATGTTTTCCCTGCCTTTGGAAATCCTGACATCTATTATGTTTTCCATCTCTTTCATTTTACAGATGTCTGAGAGGATTTTAAGGTAATGCGAGCTACTGAGTTGCAGGAAGAGTTGCAGGAAATTCCACTTGAGAGGGAGACCCTCTCTGCTGAACTGAGGGGGTCTGAGGTCGGGGAGGGAAGTTCTGTGGATGGTCAGCCAGCTACCAAGGGGCACTGAGTAGACCTGGAAGCAAAACTCAGCCTATGTCTGCATGGCATGCAGCAGCGGCAGGGTATCCAAAATTAGCATAGTAATTTTAATGTTACCCTTTTGAGGGGCAGGATATATCAGTGTAGAAGAAGTGCTGCATTAAAGTGCCTGTACTTTTTTCAGGCCTCATTAAACTTCAGCACACAAAAATGTAAATATGGCTTAACACTTCCACTTACAAAATTAAATTTGATTAATATTTGGGAGTATCTGAGTCAGGTAGCTCTTCTATGGCACTACTCAGTGACTGCTCTTCATGTTTAATAAGGCTGCTTAAAATAGTACCTTTGCTGCACATCAGTGTTCCTGGGCAGACTCTGCAACCATGTTGCTCCAGGTATTGTGTGAGTACCCCTTCAGATAGTCCGTACTCTGGGTGATCCATTTTTATTTTAGCCAGGATCTATCTATATGGTATGTATTGAAGTGGTTTTCCAAGGTGACAAGCTGTGCAAAGTGTCGCAGGGCTGGAATTAGCATCTGTTATCTCCCAAGTAAGTGTGCTTAGGCCTCCTGAACCAGTATCCTGCTCACTGCAAATATGGCACAGTGTGACCCAAGGTATGGTAAATCCTTGGTGCCACAGTAAAATGTAATGGACAGTACTGAATGGTGGTTTTTAAAAATTTATTTATTTTCATGGAGGGGGGAAAAAAACCAGAAGTTAAGCTTGGGGAGGCGAAAGACACCAGAATCTACAGCAGTAGAGCTAAAAGCTGTATAGCATTTTTGAAATAAACTGCTTTGCTCCTGGCTATGGACTGGGGAGTTGTGATGGTGAGCTGTGCCTAATTTCAGAGGGAAAACAAAGCTGGTCACAAGAGGAAAGGCATTCTCATTGTCCAATTCCTTTGTCTTGCGGACTCCTCTTTAATTTCAGATGCTCATACTCGTAGCAAAACCTTTGTTGGAGCTTCCTGTCAGTTAAGATAAGACTTTGTAATAAGTACTTATTCTTCCTATGGAGTCTTTGAAGTAAAATAATACAGTCCAGATTTTTTCTTTGTGGATTTTCATATATAAAATAATCAGGAAGAAAAGTATTTAAATAAACCATTCAGTCTTCCATTATGTTTTCATGAAGATGATGCAAAACACAGGACCAAATTCAGAATCATTGGCAGATAATTTTGCAGCTGGATGCATATTACATATCTGTTGTATTTGGAGAAGTGGGACTTGGATATTCTGTTTTACAACAGCTAAAATTACAAATCAGAAAGGCCGTGCTGTGTTCTTCTCTGTTTCCGTGTTCCCATCTTTCTCTAGACAAGTAGCAAATGTCGGTCCATGTCTTTAAACAAGTGTGTCGCCCTGAGAACTCTGCTTCTGATGTGAACCCGTTTGGCTGGAGCAAATGGTCAAAATGGGATGAACATCTTAAATGCTCAAACACAAGGCAAGTGGTTTGGTTATTAATGACTAGATTTTATACTTAGGGGCTTGGAAGGGCTGCTCTGCAGATAAAAAATAACATGGCCATTTTCTTTTCTTTGGGTGAGTGCAGGCATTTCAGCATAAAGAAATACTATTTATTTATGCCTTATTTTTTTCCTTGATGTCAAGATGAAATCTAGCTCAGGGTCATTGACAACATTTGTGCTGCTTTCTCCTACCTAAGGGGAAATATTCAGGGTAATAGACAAAAATAATTGCTATAATAACTTACATAGCCAGCTGCCCCTTGGTACAGTGCAGAGAGTGATGCAGGAGTGGAGTTTGCATTTGCCCTACAACCCAGTATTTTTTTTGAGCTTCCTGAGGTGCTTGCTAAGAGACTGAAATGTTGTTAGGAAAGGGAGTAAAGCTACCAGGTGACTGTGTGCGCTAAACAGAAAACTTGAATGCAAGGCCAGCTTTTATGAGGGAGAAAAAAAAAAAGAGTGAGGGAGGAAGAAGCAAGCAAGCTTCTTTAATACTTCATTCAAGGAGCAGGCAGGTGTCTTAAGATAGAAGTGGCTGGGCTTTTTTCACGTGACTGAATGTAAGTCTGCTCACTGTCATCTGAATTGGAAATCTTTGGGATTGTGGGGAGGGGGAACAGCTCAGAGTTAGTTTTTCATACAGTTAGTTGTGGTTCTTCCTCTCTCCTTACTATATACAGCTGTGTTGCTTTTAGGAGGATAGAGCTGGTTTTTCTGCAGGCTTGGGATGGATGGATTGTTGTTTCCAGCTACATGATGAATTTATATCTCTGTGGGCATCTTTACGAAGAGCACCTACACTTCAGTAACTAAATACTGGTTTTGTAGCTGTAAAGAATTTTCTAAGTCTTGGCAGCAGAACCAGACTTTCGATGTCTTAAACATCCAGTTTGGGAAGTAATAAGGATAAATCATAAATGGCTCTGAGGATTTCCTTCAGATAATTTATTACGTTAGAATCAAAGATTCAAAAACATCCTTTTGATGATGGGATGTGGATTTGAAAGTGGAGGCTGAGGTTTTGGTTGGCGGTTGGTTTTCCCAGTGTAGCACATGTTTCTGTGGTGGGAGATCCCCTTTCAGGCTAATTCAGGCAGCCTTTTGATGTGATAAATTACCAGTTGGCACATAGTTACAATCCTCTAGTAACCACAACAAGAGAGTTGTTGCAGCTCTTACTTACTTAGTTTTAATCTGTCACCAGTTGGGTAGCAAAGGTAGCTGAAGATCTGTTCCCATTGAGATTTATTTAGTATCTTTTTTATTTGCCGTAGTACAGAGAGGGAAGTTCTGTGTGTTGTGGGAATAGAATTAGAAAATCAGTTTGGACTAAGCAAGGTTTCTGTGAAGTAGGGTGGTGCTTCTTGTGTCTTGGACCTTGCCCGTAAGAAACTGTGGAGGCCGCAGAGCAGTTGCTGAGCTTCTGCAGCCTCATGCTTTGTGCCTCAGCTGTCTGGAACTGCAGGTTTGGGGGTTGTCCTTTTGTTGGTCACCTCAGTGGTGGCTTCCAAGAAGACGAGTGTTGGTGAAGTATCAGATTGGTGCTGTCAGCTGGCTTCTTGCAAACTCACCAGAATCTAGGGGTGTGAGTGTGGATCTGACCGGAGTCCTGCAGTTAATTCAACCTCATTGCACCCCAGTCCACACGTCCTTGAACCACGTGTGAAGTTCCTTTGTATCAGGCAATTTGTGCAAAGGCTGTGGTGTAAAACGTGTGCTTGCACTTGGGATGTCTTCTTCAGTTTCCTCTGTCTATTCCTACCCTGGCTGGACAAAAATTGTGTTTGTTTCTAATGACATAAGAGAGCTATACAAAAAGTGAAATTACAAGCTGCAGCAGACTAATTGTGAGTGGAGTGTCCATAACACTGGAATTCTATCTAATCATTAACAAAAGCAATAACAAAAGTAATTTTCAGCAGCAGCAGTGACATTTGCATTGTCTAACAGGTTTTTTTTTTCTCTGCTTAATTCAGGCTGCCTCCCAGAAGGATGCTCTTCCACACATTTTCGTAGGTGTCAGGACCGTAGATCGTATACGTTCAGTCTGTGTGTGTCCATGCAAACTAATGTTCTACTGCCAGGTGATTTACTCAGTGATATGATTCATCTCATGTTTGCATACCTGCTGCTTCCCGGGAAGCAGTGCATGTTCATGGTAATAATGAGGTCTTGCTTAAAAATAGACCAGCTTCCTTCATTTTCTTGTCCTTCTGTTTGCTTGATGATTTGTCGGGTGTTGCCAGCACAAATGTTTGTCCCTGTTGCTGTGCAAGCTGTTCACCCCTTCCCTCCTCCCTTCACGTTAGTTTTCTTCAGTGAAGCAGTTCCTTGCTCTTTTCTTCCCTGGTTGATGTAGTAAAACCTGCACTGTTCAGGCTTATGGGCTCATTTAGAGAGGTGGAGAATAGTCCCCAATGGATCTTGAATTTCAGTAGAAAATTAAGATCTGCCTGGGACAAGAAGTGCATTATGCTGTGTGTCTTCCACTCCCATGCATGATGGAGTCCAACCTGTAGAGCTACTTCTGAAAAGTTAAAATAATGTAATTACCTCACTGTTTCATTTCAGGGCTCAGAGTCCTCCCTCTTGTCTTTGTGCTTTCTACAACAGTTTTTTTCTACAAATTAATCTGTGACCTGCCCTCCATTCAGGTTATTTTTTGGACAGGGTGGAGAAGGAAACGAAGATGGGCTGTTTCGAAAGGAGCCCTGGGTTGTGACCTGACAGTACTTCCTGTAAAATGTTTGGGCTCTCTGTAGTTACATACATGGCTTAAATCCTCCTACTGCTTTGCAGTTGGTGCTTTTTTTGTTGTTTTCACATGGGCTTCTTGCATGTAAAAACAAGTACCTTTTCCAATCTAATGAAGCCATTGAAAAATGCTACCACCTTTTCAGCAGCCATCCCAACTCAAGCTTTGTGGAAACCACTTCAAAACTAGGAGCAGTGACAATTGTGTGCGTGGGCACGTTCATCTGCGGTGTCGTGGGGTAGAAGAGGTCTGGGTTTGTACAATCAGCCCCTGCAATTGTTGGGAAATTCTACTCTCCCGCAGCATTTATTACTATGTAAAATTGAAATCTGCATGATTTCCTGCTGTGAACGCCTGTGCCGAGGGACTGGTTTCTATAGTAACTAATATCAAGGAGCTGGCTGGGACTTCAGTTTGGAGCTGTATTTGAGCCTTTTTTGCAGTTCGATGCAACCCTGTGCGAGTACTTGATGGATGACAAACAAGCAGTCGGGTTTGTGGCTGCCATTACTACAGCAGTAGTGCTGTGCACCCCGGCATGTTCGCTGAGAGCTAAAAATAGGCTTTTTGCAAAATGGATTTGGAGGCGAGGAGGGGGGTGTCTTTTTCTCTAACACCAATGCCCCCTTGGTAGAGCTGCTAAATAGAAACACTGAAGGATATATCAATGAGTGTTTGTCCTGGAGTCACTTCAGCCTACCCCAAAGTGAAAGATATGCCTGGGAACTGGGTCCATTTTCTCCTGAGAGTAACAGCCATTGGTGTTGCCACTACTCTGTTTTGAAGCAGTTTGTTCTGCTGAGCATGATAAATACCATTGTTAATGTGTTTTCATCTGCAGGAGCAGCTTCTGCCCTTACTTAGGCCCAAACACACCTGCTAAGTGTATTTGGTTTTGCAGGGTTAAGCAGGGGTTGGAGTGTTGAAGCTTGGCTTGTATAGACTGTAGGCTTTCAAGGTGCCAGGCAATATGCAGAGCCTGGTTTGCATCATTTGTAATTAGTCCAGAAAGGCGTAGTGGGGTCAGGTACTTGAAAATGAAACTGAATCTTCTATTTAGGGTCACTTTAAAAACTTGAATCATGTGTTGGAGGTGGGAAAGAAATGCAGAACAGTGCTTGCTGTCCTGACAAGTCCTCTTAAGTACAGAAATTGGACTTAGGCAGGCAGTAATGGTTTGGTCTCTTTTTTCCCCCACCCCAGTAGTTCCCCAAATTGTGATAAGGCCAAGCTCTCTAAAGTAAACTTGGGGCACTGATGAAAGTCTAAAGTGTGAAGATGTCATTTTGTATGACTGAAGGTCAGTTGTCCTGGCTGTGTAAGCAAAAATGTGTATGAGATGTGCTTGTCTTCCAAGCATTGTCCCCCCAGAAGCCAAGCATCTCTGAGGAGAGGATGAAGTTGTATGTCCTGTGTACTTGTAGACATGGACTCACAAGGAGTGCCATTTGCTCAGCCAGTGCAAGGGGAGCCTTGACTTGGCCACCCTCAGAGCAGCCTCTTACTCATTTGGTATTTGGGGATGCCGGAGTGGGCTGAGGAAAGTGAGTGTAGAGGGGAAGAAATGTATGGTGGACAAAGAGGAGCTGGGTGTGTTGTGCTGGGCATATTTAGGGAACATCTGATACATATCCATGAAGAAGTGATGGGTTTTATTTTTAAAAAAAAATCTGTTCAGACAGGTCATCTTTTATATTCACTGTTTACGTATGCGAGTCCATAGTAAAAGTATTACAGTGATTTTAAAAAACCCAATAAATTACTGGATTAAACTATTTGCGTCAACAGAGTAATGATGCATTTGAATAATCTGAGATAATTTGGGATTGAGCTATGACCAGATTAACAGTTTCAAAAGTAGGATTGGAAACTGTCATTTAAGAATATAACGACTCATGTTGGTGAGAAATCATCCTCACCTTTGTACTTGTGTAGAAGTAAAAAAAATCTCCCTTTCTTTCAAGCAGGTATTAAGTACTTGAGTTATGAAATGAGAATCTTAGAGTAAGATTTTGTTATATTTACACAATATAGTAATGGAAGTCCAGAACACTGAGTTGTTACAAATAAATTAAATCCAAAGTACATTTAGTAAATACTTAAAGTGCATATTGTGATGGATTATCCCTGTTTTTAATGCTTGTTCATTTTCTGCTAGTTTGCAAAATCACTGGAGTCCAATAGAGCACATTTCCGTTGGATGCTGTTGTGAATGTGTATCCATTTTAAATCTAGGTTGTCTTGCAGGGAGAATAGCAGCTCTGTGTGAGTGTTAGTCACTGTGGTTCAGAGGTAAAGAGTTCATGTGTAGCTCTTCTGGAGCTGCTGCAGAGGCAGGAGCCTTGGTTATGAATATAGTCAAGGGAATGTTTTAGCTATTAAGCTGAAATGTAGCTTGCTGTTGGGGAAATGAATGTTGTCACTGAGTGTGTACTGTGATGCAAAGCCCTCCCCAGACTGTCGGGTTCAAGTGCACGATGTGCGCTCAGGACGGATAATTGATTTAGAGGAACAGATTTTAATCTTTCGTTGTAAGCTTGAGGCCGGCTTCACTCAGAGCTATAAAGTCCATGTTTCTCAAGCTGCACTTTCACAAGGGTTTTAGCTGTTCTCTCTGGAGTGGCTGCCTGTTTTCAGAGACTCTTTGTTCTTCTCAACATGTTCTCTTTGTTGGCGACCTTACTAATTTAACATGGCTTTCAAAATTAGGAGTGGGAGAAAAAGCCTTGTTCATGTATGTTCCCAGCTAGGGTGAAAGTGCTGAACTTGTGGTGTGCATCTATAGAGACAATGAAGAAGCTGGTTGAGATGTTACTCTAGGGTGACTTTATGCACAGTGTAATTAAGCTTCAAGTTTAGATCTGAGTATTTGAAAACAAATGTACTTGTAGACTAAAGCTGTCTTGTTAAGGCTTTGTGCTACGGTTAATGGGTTCTTTCACAAGAAAAAAGCTAATGCCTTCAGAAGTGCATACAGCCACCCATCTGCCCATCATGAATATTGCTAAGGGATTTTTGAGCCTAAGTGGCAAGAAGTCTGTCCTGTCCTCTTAGGTTGGTTAATGAAGGCTAAAGCTTGGTCAGGTTAAAAAATTCATCTATTCAATAGCCTTTCCAAAGCTCCTTGTCTCCAGTGTTTTGACTGTTGCCTAATCTGTTGAAATTGGTCAGAATTTCAGCCTCTCTAGAGTTCAATTTTTGAGGTCATGATCATCATGGATAAAGCTGTATATGTTTTCTTGTTAATGCTTAACTTTTGTTTACTTCAAGTTAATCACAGTTTGGTTCCAACTTACTTTCACATGTGATTTTTTTTTTTTTTTTTGGCCAAAAAAGGAAGCTGGACTCAAAATTTGTGCCTTCTAGGTGCACCCATAAG
Source organism: Dicrurus megarhynchus (assembly GCA_013399195.1). Lineage (NCBI taxonomy): Eukaryota > Metazoa > Chordata > Aves > Passeriformes > Dicruridae > Dicrurus > Dicrurus megarhynchus. Next base: position 96,253 of record VXAD01004825.1, read on the forward strand.
CTGAAAGATGTATGAATAGCTTTCTTTAAGAGAAAAGGTCTCTTAGATGAAACATATTCAGCATGTAAAAAGCTTCTTGTGACCAATGGGAGTAAACATTAAACATTAATGATGCATCTTTAAGTTGCATGGAAACAAACTGGGGCAAGTCAGTTCATTTTACCTTTGATTCACTGCTTCCAACTGTTAGGAAAGGTTGAAGGGACACAAGGCAAACAGGAGTCTCTTCCTTTAGCTTTTTCTTGTAATGATATATTTTGCCTCAAACAATAGCTTCAGTAAGTAGATGCACAAAATTTATAATTTATAAAATTTATAACTTTTTTTTAATTTTTAAAAGCAAGCAATGCAATAACAGCAATTTACATAATTGCAGTGATTTCTAGTTAAAGGGAGATCTAGTTCTGTTTAAAGGGAGGATAAAATAAAGACTTCCAAGAACAATCCTGGGTTGTAGAGGTTTCGACATCCCCCGGGATGGAGGTGTGAAGTGGTAGTTTGTCCCCAAGACTTGGATGTCAAACATTGCCAGGTACATCTATTTTATATGACCTATCTATAGCAATGAGAATTTTTTTGGTCCTAAGATCTGCAAAATTGGTTCAGGTTACTTGGAGATCAGTGTGAGATACTGCTTTGGAGATCAGTGTGAGATGCCATATAATTCCTGCAAAGTGACTACATCAAAAATGTAGGGTCTGTATTTCCTGGTATCTAATTCCTTCATTAATGTTATATAGGATCCTAGATATGCTGCTTTGCATGTCCAGAACTACCCCAAAATGTTACTGGGACTGAGCAGTGGGTAACTGTTCACAGGATATGGGGGGCAGCTAGAATTTCACACTCCCCCCATTTCTTTTTTTTTTTTTTTTTCCTTTTTTTTAAAAAGAAGTGTGGGGGTAACTTGTTTTCTGGTGTTTTGTGGCTTTGTCTGGATTTCCCTCTCTGGTTCACTTAGTTCTGTTTTGCAGAGGGCATTGTTTGTTTTTATTGGAAAGAGGCTTACCTGTGGTTTTTTGTTTTCATCTTCTGTGGGTTTCTGTGCTTTTTCCTTTCTGACTGTGGCCCTGCATGTTTCCTGCAGCATTTTCAATACATTTGCATTAAGATGGATGACTCGGAAATGTGTATGTAGAACAGCCTCATTTCACAAGAGGATTGGTAATAATAAGAGATGAGCAAGATGCAGTACTGATTGGTTGAATGGGATTGGGCCTAGTTCTGTTACTCTTTTCTTGATCCCTGAAAACTTCAAGTGCTCTTCTTGCAGCACACACAGACCTTTCTCAGTGGTTGTAGAGGAAGGATTAAGGCAGACAAACCCGTTTCTGCCTTGTAAAGAAGGTGTCAAACTAGACAATCCTGAAAGCCTTGTTTTTAAAGCTCCACTTCCCTGGCCATATTAGTTCAGGATTTAATTACACAATAATAAGATTTCTTACATGCAGTTTATTTGAACAAAGACCTTTCCATGCAGCAATGAACACTTTGTAATAACTTACCTTCTCTTTTGTTTTCTGTTAACTTGTTTTTAATTTCAATTCTGTAGGTAGAGCTGCAACTCTTTTTAGGATATTTAAAAAGGGCCTATGGGGAGTTTGTTTTTTGGGAGTAGTTGTCAGAGTCTTCTCACTAGTTTAAGCTATAATGAAACCCATTTTAATATTTTTATAAGTCTATTTTTAGACTCATTTATGCTGATGGAAGAGTAGGAGTAGAGTTGCTTTGGCACAAAACATGAGGAACAGCATCCCAAGGTTGATGGATATGTTCTCAATATAATTTTTCAGTTAATTAAATCTGTTTGGGAAGGTTTCTGTGAAAGCACTAAACAGTGATGGCCTTGCATGATTTAAATATCTGTGAGTTGTTTTAGTATGGACAACTGGACAGGTCAGTCTTGGAGAAAAAGTAGCTTCTAAGCTTAGAAAAAAGCCTGTTGGGTTATCCTTGTTAATAGCTATCTAGTGCATAACTCAGATTTTTTTTTTTTTTTAGTCTTTTATAAAGTATTAGGGTGAAGCATGACTAGAGGATTATTGACTCTAGTTACCTGTGCAAGGTTTTGCAAGGTGATGTGAGAGCTGTTCTTTGATGAGTGAGTGAATGAACAGTGGGGACCAGTAGCTGCCATTTTAGGATTTACATATGGAAAGCATCAGACCAGAAAGCCTCTCAGGTTCTTTGTCGCCCTACCCTTTTGTTTCTTAGCCAACTGAATGCCTCCCTGACCCACAGACAGAGAGAAGCCTGTCTGGCTTCACCTCTGTTCCCTGGTCATCTGCTTCACCTTGGTTTTGAAATATGTCTGTGCTGCTGACCACAGAAATAAAACTTGGCTTTGATTTGGGTTTCATCTTGCAGTGGCTGGTCTCTGTCTGTGGGTGTAAATGGACCAGGGCTTCAAAGCATCAAAGTGATTCACAGCTAATTTTCTTTTTAAGGACCAGGAGGACCATTAGATCATCTAACCTGATTATCTTTGGAGGGCTGGTCAGGACTTAGTCTGCTGCAGGCCTTGTGCTGGACACAGCTGTAGCTGGAGCCCTCCAGCACAGAGAGGCGTGGGAACAGGCAGTGTCCCTGGAGTGGCAGGTGTGCTGGAAAATGCTCTGGGTGCATCTTTTTTCTGTAAATGTATATGTAGAAAAAAAATTAATCAAACTAGTACCCATAAGAAGTCTTGCTTGGATTTCTGAAGGAAGTACAGACTTTGGGTTTGGTTGTGTCTGTTATCTGTGGATTTTGCATAAAATTCACAGACCACAGTCTTGCCACAACTCAGAGTGTGCAAGAAAACATATTGCCTTCTATAACATCACTGTCCTGGTGCTCATGGACTGTGTCAAGCCATGGCCTGGAATGAAATGTCATGGCCAGGAGAGAGGAAGGTGCTGTGGAGAGACCGGTGACTCCCATTTGGGGGTGGTTAGCTGAGAGTTCAAGTGAAACTGCTGTGAAGAGATCTGCCTTTGCCCTTGCAGAGCCTGTGACACCTGTTCAGCACAGAGCTCCTGTGGCTCATGCTGGTATTGGTGACTGAAGTCCTCTTCAGAACTGTCAGTTTTATATGCTTTCTTTTTTTCCTTCCTCTTGTGGATTGAAATTTCCCCATGGCAAATGATTCTATGCCCAAACTGCCCGAAGGTTACCCCTTCCTGTGAAATAAGCAGAGCTGTGTCAGTGGGAGCAGAGCCAAGAGTGGAGGCTTGCCTCTTGATTTCCTATGGACTTACTTCATTAATGAAATGGATGGTGGTAGTGGGTCACTTAACACTTGTGTATTTTGCGGTTTTTGTCAGTGAGGAGAGACAAAAAGCCCAGCTGCAGCAGCGGTCATGGAAGCTGCAGGTGTGAGCTTGGCTGGAGAATGCCAAACTGCCATCTGCGGTGAGGCTTTGTGGAGTGTTTTTTTGCAGGCCATTTGCCTAGAAATGAGAGCAAGAATACAAAATAACTGAAGATAGCTTTCCTCCAGTTCCTGCCACCTTGCTGGTTAGCCAGAAGTCTGTGAAAGTGTAAGAGTTGAAATTTCATTAGGCTTAAGGGATGAATGTAGTAGGTGGTTCCCTGACAGCATGTTCAATCTTTTAGCTACTTTCTTCCCATGTTGTTTTAAGCAGGTTTGTCCTCTGGCATCAAGATCTGGAAAAATAGAAGAAAAGTTGCAGGTGTTATTTGCATAAAATGTATAAAGAAAAGAAATGCAGCAGCATATTGCATTGCTTACTTACATGGTTAATACCCATTTTTGTGCCTGTGCTCTGACATTTTAAAGCTAGATAGTATGGTAAGTCACCTTAAGCATTTAAAAAAAGAAAAATAAAATGTGATGGTTGCCATAATTAAGTCAGTGGTGTCCTGTATGCATTTTAAATTCCTAGTCCCCCAATGCTGTTAAACTTCTTTGTCTGGTGTGCAGCATGTGTGCTTGTTTACAGAATGCCTTGGAGCTGCATGGATTCCCTCGCACTGTGTGCAGAGTGGTTTATAACAGTTAGGCATGTGTTGTTCTGACCAGGGAGATGTACTTGGAGCTGTGCTGTGGATTGCACAAATAACAGTTTCCAGGAATGGTCATGAGGATCAGCAGGAGGAGCTTTGAAGAGTGCGTGGGTGCAGCATGATCTTTGGCTGAGGGGAAGCCCTTGGCTGGTGGCTGGGGGAGTTCAGGCTATTCTGAAATGCAGAGCCTGAGCAGTTATTTTCCCAAACAGCTTCCTGGAATAACAGAAAGAAGGAATCTAAGCATGCTGTCTCTCCCCTCTTTTCCTCCTGATTTGCACTACAAGAAGGAGTTAGGCAGTGAGGAAACTGGTTTTCTTTTAAAGTTGAAAATATTTGCATAGGGCAAGTTACATTCACAGCTGTCTACTTTTGAGACACTTTCTTTGGGAAGTAGAGGCTTTAAGCAGCTGTAAGACCAGAAATGCTGCACAATGCATTAGCGACTGTATTTGTCATTCTCATCTAGAGAGAAAATGTGCTGATTACATTCAGCAGTTTCTTTTTTTAGCTGGAGAGAAATGAGATGCTGGTCTTTATTCAGCTAGCTTTGTGTATTTGCAAATTGCAATTTCAACTATCTGGGCAAAAGTGATGGGCACTTAACAATATAAAGAAGTTAATATCTCGCTATCTCTTCATGGAGTTGATTGACGAGTCTTTTCATAACAATGAAATTTACATATTTATGAGCTGGTCTTAGAGTTTGGGTAATTTTTTTATTGCATTAAATTTAATTATATCAACTACTGCTGGATGATTTTTCTTTTGGTAGAGGCTGAGAGATCTTCTGTTTGACAAGACTTGAAAGAATTAACAGATGATTTTGCAACAGCTATCCAGCAGCTTGTTATTTGGAATTTTGATTTGCACACTAGACCACTTCAGTTGGATGTGTCCGCTATATCTGGAGTAAACAGTCTTAGCTTTTGCAGATTTGCTAGTGCTTCTATGCAGCTGCCAGACTGGCAGGGAATACTGCTGTTAAATGAAATTTGCAATAATATCTTAAGGTTACTTGTTTCTCCTGCACACCAGTCTCATAGTTACTTTTTTTAGAGGCTGTCTTTGAGTGGTAAACATTGTATTTTTGGTGTAAAGCAATAACAGCTTCAGCAGTAGATCTCTGGTTTGTATCCAGTTCCTGTGACCTGGGCAGTTAGTCTGTACCACAGGCTGCAACCTTCAAGTGTCTTCTGTCATACATTCCCAATGGGTCATAAACCTGCAGGTGCTATGACCTGGCATCAGCTGTAAAGGGAGTGGAAATGAGCTATTCCAAGGCTTCGTTGAAAGGCTGTATAGCTTCTGTAAGTTAGCTGATGGAAATGACCAGTGTGGTCCCTTCATGGATCTGCTGGCTTAATTACTGTAATAAACAGGAAAAAATGGTGGACCAAGACAGTATGTAAAATGTGGAGGATTGCAGCATACCCATTATCCAACTGTTGTCTTTCTATATGTGCAAGGTTTGAGGAGACAAGTAGGAAGTATGGTCCTCCTCCATAATAAGCTGCTTCTGGTAGGCAGAGACCTCTTTGGTGGTAAACTGTGGTCATCCCAGTGGTTAGAGGAGCTAGTTGGTCGAAGATGGAATTGCACAGATCTACAGAGGTTTATGTCTCAGGATTAAGGCTCAGTGTTTTACTTTAAATGGGATGCTTTGCAGGAAGAGTTAGTGCTAGACCCACACATCTGCCCTGCTTTGAGCTTTGTCAAGGCACTGACCTTGTCAATTGCTACATGTCCTGAAAACAAGATGAGGCTTAGACTGTATTCAGAGCTGGATGAGGAGCATGGAAACTGAGTGACAATGCAATTGCAGGTTGGTAACTGTAGGTTAATGGTTAACAGAACTTTCAATGAACATTCTGATTGTAAGACTTATGAAACATTGTGATTGCATCCTCAGCACTGTGTGTGACTGGGGTTGTCTTGAGGAAGGAGAGCTTTTTGTGCCTGGTACCATCAGAATAACATCTTGAGAACTCTTAACTCCTCCAGTTCCTGAGACATTTACACCACAGAAGTAATCAAAAGCATAGGAACTTAGTCCAGAGCATGATTTCCTTTAATCCATGACTTTTAAAACATCACTGTTTTGTTTCTGTTAATGCAATGCAAAACATGTGTCTTGCAGTTTTCAAGTAGCTCTTACTGGTGTGAGCATCTCTAATAGCTCAGACATATTTCATTCAAATTAAAATATACAGGGGCCTGTTTATAAACCTCCAGAGCCAGGTTTATGGCACAGACACTGACTGAGGCTACTTGTTAATTGTGAGAGTGGATTGGATATTTAGCTCTTAATTCCTATGAATAGGGTTCTTCTTAGCTAACGTCATTTGAGTGAAAGTGGGAGACTGGGGAAGGAAAAAGAAATGGGAGAGTGTTCACATCTGTTGGGCCAATATTTTTCAAAACCCTAAAAGTTATGTGCTGTAAATCATACACTCTAATGCACATATATAAGGTACATTTTTGTAGTTGCTGGAATAAATACAGACAGCTGTGACCCTTTGAGATGACTATTGCAGTCCTAAATTTAGCACTTCCTAAGTAAGGAACCTCCCTTGCTAATTTGTACCACTGAGTGGAATAAGGGCTGTGCATTGAAAATGTATTCCTTAAAGTTTTGCAGATCTGTTTGTGACTCTGTGTGATATTCTATAGAAGACTCAAGTGAATCAGGAGGGTTTCTGGGGGAGCATCCTGGTGTTCAGGGACATCCCAATGCAAATTCTTGAATTCGTTACACATTTTGATCTTTGTCCTTGGATATTGTATGTTTTTCAGTTGGTAGCAAATGTAATTTTCATGTATGCAAAGGAGATAGTAGTGTGGTTTGTAAATGAAAAGTTATAGGAAGGGAAACTTTATTGGTTGCTTTATAAAGTGTTTTCCCCATAAACATAGTTGGCAGAAGGTATTGCAAACTTACAGCTACAAAATAAGGACTTTTACTACATCCTCTTTAGCGTACTTGGAAGTTGTTTTATGGCACAGCAAGTCAATTTTCTGGACCTACTAATATCTTCCCTCTTATAGAAGACAGAATCATAGAATCACAGAATCATTTAAGCAGGAAAAGACCTAAGATAATCTAGTCCAACCTTAATGTTCAGATTTTGTTTAAGTTTTTATCTCTCTTGAGTTTTGAAGAGGGGATGTGTTGTTTAAAAGTGACAGTTCTTGATTTAAAAATAAACTTTCAACAAAATGGCTACCACGCAGATAACATACAAGTCAAAAGCAAGGCGCTCTGCTAGTTCAGACAGGATTTGTTCCTGCATATTAAGCGAGCTGAGAACAGGGACAAAATAACTTGTTTTTCAGCTTGTTTAATAGAAATAGGTTTTTATTGTTGTTGGCATCAGAATCTCTGCAGACAAATGATGGTCAGGCAAAATATAATGTAAGTATTTATGTCAATAAACAATCTGCCCCAATAATAATACAGCACATTCTATCAGTTCCATGTTTGTACTGCTGCAACTTCGGGTGCAAAAAGTGATTTTTTTTTTCTTTACACTCATTCTACACGTCTTTTTCCAAATCTATGAATTGATACAGCACATCTGTGCTACTTGAGAACAAAAACGTATGAAGTCATAGTCCCATAAATAGCTTGTAGGATGAAAATGCTGAAGACAGCCTTCTTTTCATCTCCTGTAGGTCTCTTGTACGGGACTGCAGAATCTTGGCTTTGATTCTTCATGCAGAGTCTTCACAATATCCACATCTGGGCTATGAATGTAGCTGAGAACAGATCTGCTTTAGATCCTCATGGCTAATAATAACTTCAAGAAACAAATGCTTCTAGCAGAAGAATGTTTGTGTGGTCTCTAAAACAGCCCAAGTTAAGACAAAAAGGAGAATCCGGAATATCCAAATAGGACTGAACTGGTATCAGATGCCAGAGCTGTACAAGCAATTTTCTATCAATTGACAAAGAATTTATTTTTTAACTTCTCGATAAATCCTCTCTGCCACAGTGAAAATTCCTAACTCATCTTTCTTTTGTGATATCTGCATATTCTCCCAGATAATCTGCGTTGTATTCAGCACAGTCTCTATTTTAAAAAGAGCAGTTTGCAGACCTTACAGTTTCCATTGTGTCCTTTTTTGTAATAACATACATAGTCCTTTTCACTAGCATACTTTTTTAATTGTATTTTCTTGGTAGCAGGATGTTATCTATTTAAATAGTGCTGTTCAGTGTTTCTTAATAACTGGTAAAAGATTAATCTGTTTTTAACTACTAATTAGTTTGACTACACCTGCATCTTGTAAAAATACCAGCAATACCTTAAATATGACTACATCAAGCACAGGAAAACCTCACAATTTGAATATTCGAGTAAACATACCAAATGCATTTCAGGTGGGAGGAAGAGAAAATTGATGGTTGGACATTTTTATTTTTAAATGTCATGAGGGTTGTGCTTAGTTGTGAAATAGCGTCTAAAAATGAGAGGAGGAAAAGAGATTGGCAACGTTTCCTCATTCTTCTAAGAGGAAGCAGCATCGCACAGCTGACCTGGGAACGTGTGCCAAGAGATGACATGAGTGTCTTGGATTCATGCGAATGTTGCTGTGGTCTTTCCAGTGTCTGAGGGGGTAGGGTGAGGCTGGGAGGAGGACTTCAGGATTTCCAGTGTTTGAACAGAACAGGAAACAAGATTCAAGTGAACTTTTGAATGAAAGTTGGAACATGTCAAGGTGACAGCAACCTCACTGCAGGTCTCAGCACTGACTTGCCTTGAGTGTGAAGTTCATCCTGGGTGCCTGAAAGAAGGAAAAAAAATCTAGTTGGATTTGAATGTTTTACACTTCTACAGTTGTGGGGTTGGGTGTTTTTTTGTGTTTTTGGGTTTTTTTTAATTGCAAGAAAGGAAACACTGGAATAGACATTGCCTATAATGGTCTGCGGTATTTAACATCACACAGTCCCATCAGCACTGAAAACAGGCGAGTTTGACAGTAAATTCATAGCTTCAAATTCATGGAAGTTCATGTGACTTGCTATAGGTTTGGGGGAAGGTGGCTTGAGAGCTGCTCAGCAGAACAGGACTTGGGGGTGCAGGTTGACAGCAGCTGAACATGAGCTGCTGTGTGCCCAGGTGGCCAAGAAGGCCAATGGCATCCTGGCTTGGATCAGGAAGAGTGTGGCCAGCAGGACCAGGGCAGGGATGGTGTCCCTGTACTCAGCACTGCTGAGGCCACACCTTGAGTGCTGTGTCCAGTTCTGGGCCCCTCAGTTCAGAAAGGACATGAAGGTGCTGGCGTGTGTCCAGAGAAGAGCAATGGAGCTGGTGAAGTGTCTGCAGAACAAGTCTTATGAGAAGTGGCTGAGGGAGCTGGGGGTATTCAGTCTGAACAAAAGGAGGCTCAGGGGAAACCTCACTGTCTCTGCGACTGAAAGGAGGTTGTAGTGAGATGGGGGTTGGTCTCTTCTGCCGTGTCTCAGGTGAAAGGATGAGGGGAAATGGCCTTAAATTGTGCCAGGGAAGGTTCAGATTCCATATTAGAAATTCTTTTTTCACTGGAAGAGTGGTCAGACATTGGAATAAATTACCCAGGGAGGATGTGGAGTCATCATCTCTGAAGTGCTCAAGAGGAATCTGGATGTGACACTTAGGATTGGTTTAGGGGGTGATTGCGGTGGTGCTGGTTGACGGTTGGAGCACGTGATCCTGAAGGTCTCTCCAACTTGGATGATTCTGTGAAAATCAAGTCTGGCTCAATTGTTTCCACATGTATTTTTAAAAAGTTTACAAGTAAAGATTTAGAATTCAAGCCTTAACCTGCCTTTTCCTGGGTTAAGCACCAGCTATAGCCAATGGATGTAGTTCACTGTGTGTGAGATGTGGCCTTAGTAAGCCCCCCTTGAGAGCATGCCTTGGTGCCACACCCGTGTTTGCTGGTGCCATTTTTAGCAATAAATGACAGTCCGTAAAGCAGCATGAATGCCCAGTATGACATCCTGTATCTTTAGTCTTGGAGGAAATGCTGTAATTTAGTCTTTGTGGAAGTAAAATGTAGATCTGTAACTGTGTAATTAAAAGTACACAAATTCTTTTGACTTCTCATTCCCTACATCCACACAACAGTAAAAGCTCAAAACTATCAACATTTTAAACAGGAGGAAAAGAGGGATTGAAAAGTTTCATATAACCTCATGTGTGGATGGAAGAATTAAGAGTTAAACAGATATGTGAATTAGTGGTAATAGATTTTTTAAAGAATTAAATGGCTTGTTTATTCTGCCTTACTCATTTAATTACAAGAGTGTATTAAACTTATTTGCAGTGAAATAACCAGCAACAGACATGTTTAGGTCACATTTTTTCCAGAGACAAGTCTCTGCAAAAAAGTGCATTTGCTATATTTGCACACCCACCTAGGTATAATAGATGTCTGCTTTTAGTTTCGAACACTTGTTGAACAACCAAAAATAGGTTTCTGGAGTCTCTGACACAGCTGAAAACCAGAGCTTGAAATGGGGGCCAAGGTTGACATCAGTCATGCAGGGCAGAGTGTATTTGTTACCATACTGTATGACAAAGAATCAGAATTTGGGGGGTTACTTTGGAGGCTTCCCAGGCACGTAAAAGGAATGTTCAATCCTACTACTTTGTTGTAAACTCAGATTAATTTACAGGTTCCCATGGAACTTGGTCTCTTCCCAACCTCCCCCTCAATATTCTGTTGGATCTGAAATCCTTGATATTTCAGTGAAGGGGAACTTTGGTATTTGAGGTAGCTGATTTTCAGTTGCTGCTCTTCATACACATTTTATCAGAACTGAGGTAATGCTGAGGTGGCATGGTTAGTATTAAGAAGCAGGGGGGATTAGGGCGCAGTTGAGCTTTTGCTGTCATTATCCATTTTCACATGTTGCAACCAGAAATGTTTTGGCTTCCTCTGCCAAGAAGCAGATTAGTTTATGTTGCCCCAATTGTGGAATTAAATTTTCCTTTTTAAATACTGCATCAGAAAGTTCTGTTTCACAGTCAGGAAAACTTTCTTCCAAAGTATTTTGAATCTCTTTCCCACAGAAAGAGAATGGGAATCGAGTAGATATTAAAACAAGCAGCATTTGAATACATAGTTGGTCACCCAAGCCTCAAATAGAAAGCCACTTGGAAGCTTACATTTTCTTATTTAATTCTCCAGCCAAACAGGTCTAATAATAGCATTAATTCTGGAATTTGGAACTGTTTTTTCACTGCCCTAAAAAGGTACACTTGATAACTATTGATACAGTTGTAACTATTCCAGTAGTAGTTTACTGAAACCACCCCCTGCCTTTTTTTTTACTGCCCAGTTAGTTAATTTGTGAAAGGAAAAGAACTATTTTCAGAAACCAAAAAGGGAGGGTTCAAATAGGTCTCCTGTTCAATGAATTAATTCCTGAATATCCCTTCAGTTCTGAAAGAGCAATAATTTATTCTCCTGTGACTATTTCCAAGAGGAAAATGAACTCCTGGGAAGGAAGTTGTGGAGAAACAATGGGACGCAGAGAATACATTAATCTAAATGTGAGTGCATAAATGGCATAAAATGTGTTCTGTAAGATATCCCTCAGATAGAGGTAACCTGCACTTGCTAGCAGAAAGCTGCATCCTGTTGATGTCAACCAACTGTAAGGAAATACTGTTGGATTCTTAAAATAGGATTAAAATAGTCTGTATGGCTTCCATGAAAGTGTATCATCCTTGACTTGCTGAGACTGATCACTTCATGAAGAATCCGTAGAAAATCTGTGTCTAACTCCAAGAAGCTGAGCTTTGGTTCCCCCAAATGCCTATGTGCAGTTGCCAAGTGGCTGATGCCAGCTGTCTGCAGCCTGACTTGTCCCCTCCTGGGAGGCTCTTAGCGGGGGTGAAACAGTTCCCAGTTCCTTTAAATATAGCAATACTGTGAGTAGTGAAACTGGAGAGAGTATGAACTCACACTATTATAGCAAGAGTGAAGCTTTGGTATCTAACCATCTTGTTTGCTTCCTACAGACTGGCAGGGTTTGATTTACATGGATTAATATATCCCAGTATTCCTCCTTGCACTGCTTAACTTGCTTGCTGAAGATAATTGTCTGCTCTGTAAGGGCTGGTGAGTGTGCCTGGTGCTGGCACTTAGAGCAGTTAATTTCGTTACCTTTAACTTCCAAAAAGATACAAAAAGGAGCTGCACTTTATTAAAGACATGACTTTGGGAAAAATACCTGTGGAGTGCCTGACTACAGATTTGGTGCTATGGCTTTACTGACAATCCAGTTTTGTCAAAATGATTTGTGCTAGGTACCCGTAACCTCAGTGGGACAGGGAGAAGGCTTAGAAAGCTGGACAGTTCTCATGTGATCATGCTATTATGGATGTATTTACATCCAAAATAGAGAAAGCACCAGAATAAATAGCACCAGTGTTTATTGCAGAACTTTGTGTTCTGTTTGTCGTGCTAACACAGCAAGTAGTGTGAAATAGTAGTGATGGGGAAGTGAGTATTTATGTAATTAGGTGATTTCGACAATACTATCCTTGTTCTTCTCCCAACTACTGCACTTGCTGCATGAGAACCCCACCTCATGCTATAGTATGTGTTTTCATTCATTCATTCATTTATTTGCATCCAGGCATTAATTTTGAGACGGAAAGTTGTCTTGTAGCCACACTTATGAATGACGTAGTTTGTCTTGACCAGATTTAGCAAACGGTTTCTCGGTACCAGTGACTTTAAAATCTCCCATACAGTACCTGAAAAATAGGAGCTTGCCTATCTTTTTCCTGGAGGAACCACCATTTTGGGTTCTGTGGTCTTCAACATTATGACTACAGCTTGTCATAAGAAATGACAAGATACGACATTCCCTATGTAGCCCAAAGAAATAAATGGGATCCCTTCACAGAGGTGAAATCATTAGAATAAATGGGAAAACCCTAGCCAAATCCTAACCATTACACCTGCCGTTTTCTATGGCCTCTTTCACAGAAGCATCGCAGTGCTATTTACCATCACTGTTTTTAATAGAAGTTTTGGTCCACATACCAGAGTTTATGTTAATGTGGGGTGATAAACAGGGAAAACAGACTTTCCACCTGGTTATTCAGGGTGCTTCTTTGCATGGTGTTTTATCCTTAAGATTTTCACTGCAGCTGAAGTTGGCATGTAAGGGAACGTCAGGATGGAGTTGCTTTACTCGGGTGTAAACCTATGGTGTGATGCCCATTGCCCCAGCAACCCCTTAACTTTGCTTCCCTGGGTTTCTTCTGTGCTCTGTGTTTCTCAGCCCTGGTGGGGATGCTACTGGCTTGGTGAGATCAGTATCTGCAGAGGTTACAAATGTGCTGCAGATTCTCTGTATAAACATTTTGGTCTTGTTTTTGTACTAGTCCTGGTATTGTTGCCAAATACTATTATCATAATTGGCCAAAGGAAATGAGGGGCCCAGGCTTGTACCAGAAATAGCAGCTCTTGTTAATGTGCAGCGGTTTGTTGTGTCCGTGTCTCTTGCTCCAGTGCTCTGGGATGCAGCTGGTTGTGTTGCTTGTTTTTCTAATGTTTGTATCAGAACTGGTTTTGGGAGAAGCAGAACTCATTCCTGGTCAATGCTCCAGAAAGGTGGTACTTGGTTAACTGATAAGGGTTTGTATCAGAGGAGGACATTTGTATGATTGCACTTGATGGGGAAAAGAGAGACACTGGGAGTTTAAATAATTCATCCCTTTCTTTCAGTCACTTCTTTTCAGGTGTGGTGTGTGTCTTCATTAAATCTTGCATGAGTGCTGTGATGAGAGAAATGAGTTCCTGGCATCAGAGGCAGAATGCAAATTATTTGGGATGGTAAGTGACCTCGGCTGGATGCGGGGTGCTGTGGCAGCAGCTCAGTCTGCCCCATTCCAGCCCCACGGGAACAGCAAAGCTCAGCAAGTTCCTTCAACAAACAGCAGCAAATAAGCCATCCTTGCAACAGGGTTAGAAGGATTTGAGAGTGATTAAAGTTCACAGTTTAAAAACTGCTTTAGGCTTCATTCTGCCCGTGTAACACTCTATACAGTGCTACAGTTGTGTACTCAGTGGGTCAGTCTGTCTCATCCCAGTCTGAGAGGATTCCCCCAAAATGCTTCTTTCCTTGTGCTTGTGGCTGACAGGAAGGGCAGGCTGAGACTGTGTTTTAGATTTTGTTGTAAAGCTGCAGTTTGTGGTTGCTCTCAACTCCTCTGGAGCAGCTTGTTTCCAAAAAGAGCTGCTGCCTTTGTGTGCCCCAGTCAGGAGATTGTTTCCACCAAAACGGGAGTGTTGTGGACAGTGGTGGGAGGCAGAGGAAGGTCACTGCCAGCCCCCCAAAAGGAAAAGGGTGCCAGGGAAACCTCCAAACCTCTGTGGGGAACTGGTAGCTGAGCCTGCAAGGTTCATTTGTGTGGTGTAAACATGCAGTTGAGCAGCAAGCTGCTCTGGGGTTTGGAGCTGCTTCCAGCTGTGCAGTGATAGGCAGGAAAAAGTGTCTCTTGTATTTGAAGATGACTGTCACAGTGCACTGAAATGCACTTGAGTTTGTTGATCTGAAATAGCAACAAATTCCTGATGTGAGTACTGATGTGAGCAGCATTGCATCAGTGCCTTCACATGACAAATGGCATGGAGCAATGGCTAATAGTTTTCACTTCCCTTAGAGGTTTGCCTTTGTCTTCAAAATAAAATATTGAGAAATTGAGACACAGTGCTTTTCCTTCTCATTCCCCCTCCCATACCCCGAAGGGTGGAAGCAGTGATCCTGCAGACAGAGGCAAGGGTAGTGCTTTGGGCCTGTGTAATTCTGGGTGGTGACAGAGTTTAACTCTTTGGAACCCATTGAGCATATGGCCAAACAGCTGTTGCCTATTTACATCCTACAGCAGCTGCCCTCAGCCCTCCTTCCACAGCACCAGCTGGTGAGGAAGCCGCAGAGAAAAGCCTCTGCACCCACACATTCCTGTTCTTCTGAACTGCCTGTGGGTCGCTGGCCAGCTGGGAGTCTTTGTTGCAGGTTATTTAAAGAGCACCCAAGTTTGGTGTGCTTGGGAAATGCACCGGTGTTTCTCTGAGTGGTTGCTTTAAAATTATGGGGGAAATACAGATGTGTTATTTATTACAGCCAGCTTTTTTGTGAGTGCTTTTCTGATGAAAGGGTTTCATTTGCAGGTGACCATTCACATTAGCGGAAAAGTTGGTTTTCACACTGTCTTTCATATCCATTTGTCAGATTCTCCCTGTCTTAGATGCTTTGCTTGCTCTTTAATCCCTGGAATGCTGGGTGGCCTGGGAACTTTTTTTTTTTCTTTAAGTTCCTTTTAGCCCCCATCCATCCTAAACACTGCATTTTATTTTAACCAGGTGGGAATTAAGTAGCTGAATCCACTTGATGAGGGCTGTTCCCAATAGCTCCTGGTATTCCCTAGCTCAGTGGTGAGGTTGTATGGCTTGGTTCCTGGGTCTGTGGGAAGTTTCTTTCCATGTTAAGGACTGAACGAGCACTTTCCTCTGCCGAGTCTTCTGACAAACTGGTGAGAGGAAGCCTGGTTTCACTAAATCACAGGAGAATGACCCACAGTGGCAGAGCTTTGATGTGGTGGTGCACTGGCACAAGGAAGCTATTGAACATTAAATTATGCCACTGCTGATTGGGATCAGTGAGCTGCCTCCTAATACTCTGGTTTGGTCATGGGACAAAACTCAGCAGTAGAGATCTGTGTTTCTTCACTGCCATTTTAAAATAACCCAAATGAAAGAGTTTGAGCTTACTTGATGTGCAGATCCCTTTGAGCTGGAAAAGCAGGGCTGTGGCTCAACTGAGCAGTGACTGGTGCTCTCAGCAGGGCCTCAGTCCTGTGACTAACGCAAGTTTGGGATATTTTTAGTATTCTTCCTTGAGTTATTTGCCTGCTCCTCTCTGCACTTGGTTAATGCTGTGAAGGTCACACAAAGACAATAGACAGTTGTAAAGAGTGCTGAGAGGGCCAGCTGGTCGGGATGGCACTCCACCAGCAGTGCTCTGCTTTTGAGATAGAGGGGTCGGGAAGGGCTGAGAAGTTCTGGCATGCTGCTTTCAAGATATCAAACCCAGCTTTCTTCACACCTCTAAGCTAGGAAATAGGTATGTGCCAGGAAACATATCCAGGCAGCAGAAAAACAGCGACCTGGTCGGTTTGTCTGAAAGGATTAGGGACTAGGGTACAGCCTGCAACCCAATAGTCAGGATCTCTTATCTTGCATACTTCCCATTCAGCAGGGAGTAGCAGTACCCTCGCTGTGGAGGGGAGGAGATCTGCCATCGCTGAATATACTGACAAAGGGAAATGGCAGGAGACTCCTTTTACTGCTGGACTCTCCTGTAGTCAGGTTCCCCAAGCGTTTGTTTTTCTGCTGCTTACCTTTCATCTTGTATTGTAGTATTAAAATTGCTGTTGGTGGAGGGTGAAATGAATCCATCCCAAGGACTGCTGCTGTTCACATGACTGGGAACTTAATTGTGTGGCAACATCTCATGAAGAGACCCTAAAACTTTCTAAGGAGATCAGGACTGAAGGGAAAGTATGCAGCTGGAGCCATCTAAGACTGTCTCTCAGGAAAAGCCTCTGGGAAAAGTGGGAAAAATGGAATGAAATAAGTCACCAAAATGACACACTGGTGTGTTATCAACACTTTTCTAGCTGCCACTGCAAAGCACAGCATAACTGGAAGGAAAGGATATTCTTGGGAGCAAATAAGAATACAAATAATAAAATAATTTTTTTCTGTGCATATTAGATACTGAATGAAATACGTTGGACTACCTTCAAAGCAAGAACAATGAGTGAATTCTCCTAATTTACCTTGCAAAGCAGAGTTTTGCAATTCTGCTTGGAATTGCCTCCTTTGAGGGACATTCAGCAGAAGCAGGCCTTGACTCCCAACTATTCCCTCTGCTTCTCCTCCTTGTTTGTCCTTCTCTCTGTTTACCCAGGTTCTCTTGAGGGATGAGAGATGCTTTTCATTTTTTGGAAACTTCTGGCTGTGCTGTTGTGTCTGTGGTTTCCTGAGGAATGGTTATGTGGGGTTTCTGAACAGCTGCTCAGGGCAGACCCAGGCTGACGACACACCAGCCTTGGAACTCTTTCCATTACACTATTGGCATTTCCCATGAAGCAGGACAGCTATCTATCTAATGGAATGATATGTTTTTCAGTGCTGTCAGTCCTTAAATATCAAATAAGTGAATTAACAGGGAGCAGGTGAGTGTTTCTTCAGAAGAAAGTTTAATGTCACGTAGCTGTTTGATGCATTGCCTCTGGCGCAACCGTCTTGTCATAAAACCTGACATCATTTGTTCAGTTGTCTCTCAGAATTATTTGCTGCTTTTAAGGTTTGTTAATTATAAGTGACATTACACATAGTCTGATATGAGCTAGAATTACAACTTTCAGATTGCACAGAAAGCAAGCACATTTCACTAGGAGACAGTGCAGCCTTCGTCAATGTACCCGTCTATTGATTGACGAATAGCTGAAGGAATGACTTACTTAGGATTGCTCTGGCTCCAGCATTCAGTACAAATAGGTCTTTTTGAGTAGCATGGCCCTGCCACAGGAGCCTTTCATCAAATTATTTGAATGGGCTTTCTGCTCTGTAGTCACTGCCTTAATCCAGTGATGCAGGTGTGAAACCATGCTGCAGACTGAGGAGCTGTAGTGTTGTGAGGAGGCTGATTCCCCTAAGCTGCTGTTGCTCACTCCCTTGTGGAGCATAAACTTGTAACCTTTATCTGAACACTGTGAAGCTTTTCCCAGTGAAGCTTTTTATTGCAAACCCAAAAAAGGCAACAATGAAAGCCCCACACCTTTCCCCCACAGTAGCAGTTTGTAGCACTGGTGTGAATCAGCTGTTCATAAAGTATGTCCCCAAAATGCTGTCAGTTGAACAGGAAAAAGTGGGTTAGAAAATCAGATGTCCAGTAGATTGATCTCTAGACAGAAGAGATCTAAGGGCTCTTAGGAGCACATGCAGTGAGATAACTGCTGACTGCAGTTAAGGGTGAATGCAGATACACCTCTCCTGCTGTAGCTTGCTGCAGGATAAATGGCTTGTTAGGGCATAGATGCAACAGTGTGAAATGTGGGCTTGCAGAAGTTCATGTGGTTGTCTGAGAGCGGTACCATGGAAAAGGGAGTTGTAGCATTTTCTTCCTGTCTTCTCTACTTGTTAAACCACAGACTTTGAAGAGGGCTGAAAAAATCCAAAAGGGGACATTTTGATCACTGAGCTGCACCTGTTGGGAAAATTGCAGGTTGTTGAGAAGATAGCTTTTCATATATCACAGAGCAGCTTTGTCCTGCTGCTTCTCCCCCAAGACTGCAAACATCATGAAAATGCATCAGTATAAAATGGAGTCCTTTGCCTCCCACTGAGCCCAGTATTGTGCTGTCCTTCACCTTCAGCGTGCTTTATCTGGAGTGAGTGTTTAGATGGTGATGCTCTATTGCATGTCATTTTCCAGAAAATAACTATCAAATACTTTACCCTATCTTTAAGTAGGTCAACCGTTAATCTAATTGATTAACTTTGTAGCTAGTCAGTTAAATTGATTTACTCATATGTGGGGAGCATATTTACCCACTGTATCAATGTAACTCACTGTGTAGTTTTGTGTAGAGGAATTGTGAAAAGCTTTGCTGGGCAGAACCTCAAGGGGAAAACCCAAAACCTAATAGGGAAGGCATTGCAAAAAGCAGTTGCACACTGAGGTGTCTTTTAAAAACAAGTTCAAAAATCTTTTTGCCCAAAATTTCAGACTGTCAGCTCACAGTTACCTTCACTGAATGGTGGAAGTTCAAGGGTGTTACAAGGCAGTACTTTGCTGGAAACTAACCCATGAAATGCCCCCCTGTTTTGACAAAGGAGTCACTTAAAGATAGTATTTGAGAGATTAGTTCCTTCAGGGAGTTCAGCAGCCACTGCACTTTCGTACTGGAAGCCTGAAGTAGCTGTAACAGCTTGTTCGTGTTGCTGAGGAATGGACCATCATTCAAAAGCTGCCATGAATTATCCATGGAAAACAGCCCTTAGATAGGAGCCCCTTGGTGGTTGGTTAGTATAATTAATATAAGCATCTTGCTGCAGCTTTACATTTTGGTTTAGCAACTTCTCAATTTGAGAAGAGTCTTGGGACTGCCTAGATTTCAATTATCTCCCAGATGCTGGAGGTGGGGTTTTAACTTGATGTTAATTACATTCCTCAAGGGAAATGCAGATGGCAAGCAATGGTTAGGGTTGTGCAGACAGCATAGCTCACACCAAACATCTGAACCCAAAGCAAATGTAGCATTAAGGAGTTAAAAATGCTATGCTACTTGCTTTTTATTTTAGAGTCCTTTTTTTAAAGGGACCTTTGTGGGAGGTAGCAAATGTAGAGTGTTACTGGGCTTGTACTCAAATCATGTATTCCACGTTTTTCAATTTTTTTTTTGGTGAATCTTATTAAATACTTGGTTAAAAGAATTCCAGTACAAGAGAACGTGAAAACCTCAGCTGAATGTGCTGTAAACAGTGAAAAGCTAGAAGATAGCTCAATTTCTTTACTTGTAGTAGTACTTTTTTACTATTGATGTTGGCTGTGCTGCTGTCATGATAGACAGGTAAGCCTTTGCTGTAAAAATGATGGATTAAGCAAGGCTGGGCCTTGCTCTCTCTTTGGGCAGATGCAGCACGCAGGAACTGCCATGGAACAAATCCCTTGGAAAACATCTTAGGCATTGCTGTCCAGAAAGAATTGTGTTGGCTTTGGAGAAAAACCAGCTAGAAGATGGAAGGGAATTTGAGAACAGAGCAGACAGAGCCCTTTCCTTGAATAAGCAGAGGCAGCAGCTTCAGCCAGACCCATGCTTGCAGATCAAGTTGTGAGGGTCATCTTGCACTCTGTAGCACTCCCAGTCTCACAGTGCTCATTTGTCCAACATACCCCAGTGTTCTATTTAATGATCCTGTGAACTGCTGCTATTTT
This sequence comes from Dicrurus megarhynchus, assembly GCA_013399195.1. NCBI lineage: Eukaryota > Metazoa > Chordata > Aves > Passeriformes > Dicruridae > Dicrurus > Dicrurus megarhynchus. The sequence continues at coordinate 116,276 of VXAD01004825.1, forward strand.
CTGTTCTTGGGAAGGAAGTGATGCTGGAGTGATGGCCTGGAGGGTACAAACACCCTTGGTACTGCTATGAGGGGAGGCACAGAGGGATGGCTGCATGGGGGCTACTCTTTCATAGTGGGGAGCTTGTAAGGATAGAAAAAGGGAGGCAAGCAGTGCCTGGCAGTTTGGAGTTAATTCATAGAATGCTTGGATTTTGTTTTTCCCTTTTGTCTGACAACACAGCCTCCTCACAGTTTTCCTACACAATTTCACAATTAGAAATGTTTCAGCACTAGCTTCTACATGCACTTCTGCAGTTTCTGGAGGCAGATGTGCTGGTTTTTTGCTTTAGCATGGCCCATCGTCCTTCATGCTGAATAGGTCTTCAATATTCAAAACATGGGGAATTGGGATAAGGCTCATCTCTCTTTGTATGAACAGCAAAGCATACACCCTTCTGAGAAACATCTTTGTTCGGTAAATGCCTTTGCTCCCACAACCTGTTGGAATACAGATGGATATTGATATCTTTTTGTAGATACAGGAAATCAGCTTAGTGTGTTGGCTTTATGGCTGTTGTTTTCAGAGGGGAAAATGGGTTGGTGTTACCATGACAAGGCTTTCATGCAAAGCTTCCATTTACAACACTCTCTCACTTGTTTTATCAGCTGCACCAGATCTTATTAAAACCCAAACAGTAGCCAGCTCTGACTATTAGCTTAATAGTTTAATACCAGCTTCTCCATAAAGTAGAAGCAACAGGTTATTTAAAACACGTAGGTCAGATTGGTGTGCTACTTTCCAGTGAGATTATGTAAAGACATTATTATTACTATTAAAACCCTCAAATGCAGGAGATGCACCTGGTGCAGGACATTTTTTGTGTGTGTTCCTCTTTGCTTCCTGAAGTTCTCTTGCAAAGTATACTCTAAATTAGAGATTTTTACTCCTTACTTCCAAACTTGATATTAACACCAGAGTATTTCTGCTGACTCCTTTTCAATGGCATTCTTAATGTAAATGTTCCACAACAAGTTTAGGCTCAGGTTCAAAATTGAAATGGTTTCCTGTGGGAAATCCCATCCTCCTTTTGCAAGGGAGCTGCAGTATAAAACAAAAAGTAAAATGAATGCTAGGTAGCCAGCCCATCCCGGTTTTTGGTTATCAAAGCTAGTAGCTGCAGAAAGTAAATCATTTAAAGGGTTTTTTATTTTATTTCACTGTTTCTGCTAGAGTATTTCTTACAATTTAAAGTCCTTAGGTTTTTTGTTGGTGTAAGGACAGATAACTATGTAATACAACTTCTGCATTATGGTAAAACTAAACTTTGTTAGAAGTACAAATAGATGTTTATGAACATTTAGGGCTATTTGCTGTAAAACTCTGAAAGGATCCTTAAATATTTAGGGCAGCCTTTTTCCTGAGACAGTAAAATCTATAGGTGCCTTCTGTAGGAAGTGAGGAAAAGGGCAATATTTACATACAGAAAGGAGGCAGATGCTCATCTGCTGGAATCTCAGCGCTGAAGAAAATGGAGCTCAGCTCCATTTACAATCTGTTGTAAACTCTGGTGTTCAAAGAGCAGCAGTAAGACACCCACTCAGCACTGAAACTCAAGCAAGTCTTTCTGCAAATCTGTCCCTTTGCTTAGTTGTTGTTAATTGGTTTGGTAATTGTTGTGACAGCTTTCTGTGGGAGCAGCAAGCCACTGCATTCTGGAAACAGCTTGGTAAATTCTTGCCATTTTAACTGGCTGGCTTTACCAGTCCACAGAGAAAGGGTGGGGAAAAGAGATTTTGGTGTTACTCTGAGGAGATGGAGACAGGCAACCATGAATTTTATCAATCCAAGCAAATGACACTCTGCATAGGCAGGTTCAAAATTCACAGCCCTCTTAAAAAACAATTCTTACGATTTACAGAAATAAAGACTTTTGTGTGTGTGAGAGAGAGAGGGAGCGAGCAATAATGGAAAACTGCAGCATCCTTGGAGGAAGGAAACAGATGGCAGGAAGAGCTTCCAGATACTTGACAGGCTGCAACAGACTTAAATGCAGGCAGTGATAAATGGGTATGAGATTGGGTTTTGCTGTAGCTATTGTTTAGTCTTGTTAAAATGCCTGATGTGCTCTGTGTTAGCAGTACCAAAGTTTTATGTTCTCTCTGCTTTGGTGGTCCTTTGTTCAGCTGCTGTGGCCACTGGGGTGCTATGAAAGGCCATGAAGATCCAGGCATTTCTATGAAGAATGAAGTTTCTACATAGGACTAATAGCAGGACTTAATGTTGAGTAACAGCAAGGGAGAAGCGAAACTGAATTAAATTCCTGCATCTGGGTTATTCCAGTCTCTCTGGCAGAAATGGCCATGTGAGACTAATAATTAAAAAAAAAAAAAAGTTTTTGCATGCATTTGAATGATTCATTCCTCCACCATCCTCAAGTGCAAAGGCATGGATGCTCTGATTTCCTGTCTTGGGAGCTTTATCGGGGATGGAAATGGGTAGCAGTTGATATTTTATACCTTGCTCAGACTGCTGGGAACACTGGAGAGCAGCCTGCTGGGTAGCCAGCGTCTGTCCTGAAAACACAGTGCCCAATTTCATGTTACTGATCATAGCAGATAATAGACCAGTGTATACTGAGGAAGTCCTACGGCTTCTGATAGGAGCTACCAGTGTGGACTTCTGTGAGGCTGTTTGGACGTGAACGAGTAAACACAGCATCTCCTCCTTTTAGATACGGGTGGAGCACAGCTGATTTTCCTGCCCAGGTTCAGCCTGCAGTTGTGCAAGAAGACAACTGTGCTGCAATGTAAGGCTAAAACCATCAAGCCTCGGCATGAGGGTAAAACTCCACAGGGTTATTTAGGCATGTGACTTCTCATTGCTTAAATCCTCTAATACTTAACAGAAGTTTCCTCCTACAAGTTTGCGAAGTGGTTTTATAGGGCAGTTTAGCCTTTTTACCCTGGGTGCTCTTTTCCCCTCCACTAAACTGTCTTGTGGCCTGTCAGGCCTTCTGTGTGAGTTTGTTTTCAGCTGAGGTGAAGTGTAATGTTACTCAAACTCAGCTCAAGAAGGAGCCGCTTTATTTCCAGGCAAGGCGGAGCGTGGGCAGGGAGCTGTGCAAGCTGTGTACGTGACTGAGGACAGCTAAGTAGGCAGGTACTTAATGTGAGCAAGCAGTTGAAGGAATGCAGGCTGGGACAGATGGCTTTGGGGCAATGTGAAGAACAGGGAAAGCAATTAAGTTGAAAAGTATCTGCCCAGGCTCAGGAGCCTGTGTGTTCTTACAGCCCTGGTTTTCACTGCTGTCTGGATGGCTTCTGAGGGATGGTGGAGTGCTGCCTGAAGTGATCAGCTTCACATCCACCACTTGTCTGTGTGCAACCAAAGCTTCTCAGCTGGTAGCATTCGGGCTGAGGCAAAGCCAGGGTATGTATAAAGTTCTGAAAGTTACTTCTAGAAAATATGGCTAGAAGGAACTGAAGCCAGTCTGTTGTGTACTGACTGTTAGAGTGAAAACATCTGGGTGAAGTGCTGCTGGTTCCACACTGAACACCCAGGCCCTACTCTGCACAGGTAGTGTAGAACTGCCCATAGGGAATGTCTTTGAGACAACCTGGTCCTGGACCACTTAGGGCTCTAAGTGCTTCAGATAGTTAAGTGTGAATATGATGGCCTCCTTTGAGCAGGGAAAAAAAAGCCCTAAGGAATTGCTCCTCTTTTGCAAAGTCTCAATTAAAGGAGAAAGTCAGATGTCTGTGTCCTCACTTGACTTGCTGATGTAATATTAGACTGGATTGTAGGAAGTGTCTGATGGAGCAACCGTGATGATACCAATGATCTGCCACAGAGATAAGTTGCTATGTAGCATCTGATTGAAAAGGTCATGCAATAAGATTTGGTTATTTGTAATCTGCATTATTGCTTGCTTCTTTATTTACAGTGGTCAAATTTAATGTCTGTCTGAAGTGATTGTGTCCTGTAGCAAAATAACTTCAAAAAATTTGCTGTTATATTCAGCATGCTCTTAAAGCAGCCTTTTGTAGCAATAGTTTACTTCAGTCTGAGCTTGCTGTTTCTCATTTTTTTGGAACTTCAATGACAATGCTTCAAGATTAGGGTGCTCTTGTTGTGGGTGCTTTAATTTGAATGGCTTCTGTTAGGTAATTGAAAGGGCTCCTTGCAAAGAGGGCTCCCTTCTACCTGTGCAGCGTCTGCATCAGCAGATGGACACACTTTTTAAGTCTGTGGCAGCAGTTCCCTTGGAGCTGAGGACTACAGAATGCCTTTTGTTGGGAGGAAATGCTAAGGATGTATTTGCTTTATATTAATTTTTTGATAATTGGATTACTCTTTTTATTAATGTCTTGACAGTAACTTACTTCAGCATCTGTCCAAACAAGGGAAAAAATTGTGAAATAGGGCCTAAATGTATTGCATATTATCTCCAGTCCAGTCTTCTGCTGGCCTGGAATAGTGAAAGAAGTAGGGGTGTCCTTAAATTTTCCTTCATGGGTAGTAAAGATGGCAAATAACATATTTAGTCACACCAGGATTATGGTTAATCCTGTAGATCACATCAGAAAAAATCTGTCATTGAAGTTGCATACCCAGGTTTTTGCCTCCAAGGCTTGTCCACTCGTGGAGTCTGTGATCTCCTGGCATAATACTTACTAGGAAAAACTACCTCCAGGAACTGCCAGTCTGCCCTGTGTGAAACAATTAAGAAACTGAAAAGATCTGGCGAGTGTCTCCCTGGTGAGTCACTGGGCAGAGGGAGCTCAGGGCTCTGCATCATCCTCCCCAGCCTTGCCAGGTGCTTCACTGCCTACCTGAGGGTACAGACACTTAATTTTTCAGAAGTGAAACCGCTCCTTTGTGATCCAGACACAAAACTGCTGTCACTTATGCCAAGATGGAATTCCTGCCTGGTTTTGTTTTGTCTCCTTTGGTGTTTGTTTTGGCTTGGTATTTTCATATTTTGTATCCAGTGTCAGTATTTGTTTCTGGGAAGTAAAGTTTTGCTTAAACTTTAATTTCTGCAATTTGTTTGTTTAAACTTGTTGGCAACTTTGAAATGCTTCGGTCTGCTCCATATGCTAGTATCAGTGTTGCTATTAGTGACTGCCTTCCAAAGAAAAATCAGCAATTAGACAGGGAATGTTTTCTATGAAATAGTTGGGAGTATTCTCAGTTATAATAATATTTGGGAATATTTTTGAGCTATTTTGTGGCTAGTTTTTTATAAATGTAGGGTTACTTTGTGGCTGATACTGAGTCAAGATTGTACAGAGCTGAACCCAGGGATAGCTTTTTTTTTCCCCCACAGACTTGCAGCGTATATGGTGGAAATAGTCCATATATATATAATATATATAACCGTGATAACAGTATCAGTATGATAGGCCACAGCTGACTCGAGCACAGCAAAAGCTGTGAGGACAGACAGATGTGTGTTTGTACATGACAGATGAACAGTGAGTTCATCAGAGAAAAATCATGATGGTGTATGTTGTGGCTTACCAGGTTAGCTGTGACAGCTGGACAGGACAACCTGAGACTGCAGCTGACACTTCAATAGCTCAGTGCAGTCAGTCTGTGAAGGCTGACATAGCGTAAGCCTGATGAAAGGAAAGAAGAAGTCGAAAACCAGAATGCAAGCAATGATTTTAAGAGTCACTGGTAATGTTAGACTAGTGGAAGGAAAGTGAAGTCTGAACAAAGCTACGGGACACGTGTCAAATAGGGAGGTATTAGCATTACCAAAACCCAAACTTAGTTACAAGCTTCAGTGCTAAGATAGATGGGAAGAGCCATCTTTGCTGCTTGCAGAAGGAAAGTAAGGATCTGGAGAAAAATCCCACAAAGCAGCCCCCGCATGGCTGGGTCTGTCAGTTGGGTGGTCGTGTCTCCAGCAATCAGGAAATGGGGCTAGAGGGGGCTTTGTGACCTTTTTTCAGCAGTGGTTCACTTAAAGTAGTGCCTGAACCTCATTAAAAAATGGAAGTGATCCAAGATGTTAAAGACAGGGAACAAGACTGAAAAGAAGAGCTAATTTGAGTCATCCACATGAAGTTGTTTATTTTATGTTTACATTTGAGAATACTGAAAACACAGATACTTTCTTCAGTGGTTGAGGATGCTTCACTTCAGCTGATCACAACAGAAGTATTTCAGTGGGAGTTTGGTCCCCCAGAAGGAAGCTGAGCAGAGTGCAGAGAGCAAAAAGCCTGGGGGATGGAGCTATGTATGACTCCTGGAAACAGCTGGAGCGGGAGAGATGAGGAGAAAAATAGGAAAAGACTAAACCACAAGAAAGAAACAAATGGGCAATTAAAAGGAGGATGGCTGCTTGTGCTGAAGACAGCTGGAAGGCTGGGGAAGAAGGGAATGGGTTGCTGAATGTTGTCCAGAGAAGGTAATTATTTCTAGCTTTGAGTTCTGGCTCTGATTCATGTGATATTTAAGGAATATATCTGTATTTTTCATGATAAGCAGCCTGAAAGCAAATGCTGGAAATTTGCCATCTGTGTAGAAACTTCTTTGCTGTGGATGTGTACCATGAAAGTGAGTGGGACTGAAGCAAAGTCCATTAAAAAATTCCACTGTTGATGGGAGTTAAGAGGTGAATGCTCTGGACCAGTTGAAATACACAGTTAAAAAAAGTGCTTAACTGCTGAATTCCTTTCCTAAAAAATTAAGTAGCATATGCAGATTTTTCAATACCAAAGTCAGTGTACAAATTAAAAAAAAAGGTGTTGGAAGAAGGCAGTACAGGGTGTATTTTGAAAGTTAGGGTTCAGATGCAAGAAAAAGAGCAATCATACTTCATGTTGGATTGGGCTACTATTATAATAAATTAGGATGGTTGACCTTGCTGCGAGTATTTCATTTTTCAGTTTTGCCTTCATCTGGGCTTATTCCATGATCTCAAGAGCAATCACTGGATGTATCCATCCGTAGTCCTAAGGACATGTATTAACGTTTGCATCTATTCAGAGAGCATGTGTATTTTGAGGAGGTTTTTGAAAACACACTGTCTCTTTATCTTACCTGAACTCTTACTCAATTCAGACCAGAAGTTCACATAGGAATTCCTGTAATGACGTCTCCCTGATTTGAATGGGAAGCTTTTGTGCCTAGAACATTTGGGCAGGCTGTTCAAATCTCAGATTTGGAAGCCTGAGTGGGGATGAATTTATTGCTTTCCTTGGTAGACTGGTTAATCTGACCCAGCTCGCTTCTGCTAAATAGAAGCGAGAAAGCAAGAATTTGTAAAACAAACTCAGATGATTGTTTACACTGTCATTTGGGAAGAGCACAGTTCTGACAAGCTATTTGAACAAACTCAGATGAGAGGGGGAGAGTTGGGGTGGATGTCTTCAGACTGCACTGCACAGTGAGGAGGACACACACAGTCACGTACCACGGCATCTTCATTCAGAACTGGGCTTTCTGCGCATGGAGGCTGCAGGCACAGCACTGTGGTAGGCTGTTGTACCTGCAGCTCTGAAAACAGGCTCTGCTGTTCAGGGAGACAGGGACCACCAGCTGGGCAGTGCAGAAGTCTGAAATACCCCTCTGGAGGGCTGCAGTGGTGTCGTCGCTGCCTCTGATCATGACCCTTAATGTCTGGAGGTAAATTTAATGTCTGGAGCTATTATAAATTAGAAACCACATTAGACTTTACTTCATCTGTCATGTAGTCAATTATTAAATTTTACTTTTTTATATTAATAAGTATCTGCAGGAGGCAGTTTCTAGCCCTACTTTACAGCTTCAAAATAAAAACCTACATGCTTTAAATTGCATGTTGTGTACAACCTAGGTAACAGGTTACAGGATTGTGCTGCTTCCTACAGGCTGACACTTCCAAATCCTGGATATTAACACAGGAAATGGTCCCTGGGGACTATTCAGGATGGCTGAATATGCAGTAAATTTGCAGTTTGTTGAAAATATCTGGGAGCAGTGTCTCATATTTAAATGTTTATGTGTTTGTAATGGGTTTCTGTGGTTGATTCTTTAGGATACAGTCATCTTCTGCTAACCTGAAATACAGTCCCTGAAACATAACGTCGCCAAACAATATTTATCTTCTGTTGAGTATGACTGTCAGTTGGATTTTGTATATTAAACTGGTTTGTTTCCATTTTTAAGTTTGGGGTTTGGATAGGTATATATAACCTGTCTAGGGAAAAGTCCTTAGCTATATGTTTTCATGGAGTTTCTTAGAAGAGCAGGGATAAAGCTGTGGTGGCACTTGCAGGTTGTGCAGAAAGCCCCTTTAAATCATTTATCTTTGAAGATGCCACGTATGAAATGTGAAGTTATTGGAAGCTACCCAGGAGAGAACAGCATAGAAGATATAAAGAGGATATAGAGCCTTTCACTGGAGGCTGCTGGCTTTCAATGTCTCTGGGCATGGGAGAGAACTCATTTGAAGACTCCACCCAAAGGATGAGTGTCAGCAGCAAGGGGAGGGGACATTCGAGGGGCCACTGGAGAGCAGCTGCCACACACACACCCTCTTTCCCAGTCTGAGGTTACTATTCCAGATTATGATGGAAGAAACCGTGGTGGGAGAGAATTCTGCTTTTGCCATGTGGCATGTGACGAGAAGGTTTTCCTTTGCAAAGTTGCTTTTCTGGGTCTCATCTTATGTTTTTTAAATTCTGTGTTTAAAATCATCTTCATGTGAAGAAATCTCTCTTGTTTCTTAATAGCTTCAGGCTGGGTTTTGAGCACTGACTTTCTACATACACACCAGATTTCAATGTGTTGCATCAGATTAAGGAACAGTTAGCATGTTATTGGCAGGGCAGCCTCTTTGCACATCAAATGGTTGTAGAGGGTGGCAGATACTGTAGTTGGGAACTGTGTAATAGGAACAAAGTCTTGTCACACTGGTGGAGCTCTGACATCTGGGGAGGTCTGGATCCACACTGTGTGGTATGGAGCTGACTCCAGCAGGGGAGCTTAGCTTCCTCCTAGTCTTTGCCCTGACTTGCAGTGCTGCTGCAGCATAGCTGGAGGGCCCACACAGGACTGGGGGATGGTTTTTGTATGTATTTGTTAACTTCACTGCACAGTCACCTACCTGAAAGGAAAAGATAATTAAAGAAAATAAATAGGGTGGGCAGGGAGTGAAGGAGACCTTCGGTTCCTCTGTGGCACTAGAATTGACAATTTTCATATTGTTTAGGCCTTGTCAAAAAATGTTTTGTTCTGCCTTTGTTTTATATTGAATCCTGTGTGCTTGGTTAGCTTCTTTTCAAATTAAAAAAAAACCCCTTCCATACATGGATTGAAAGCTTTATCTGTTTATCTCCTCATTAAAAAGACTGTCTATGAAATGTGCTGACAGGGCTTTTACTCTCTTGCTTTCTATTCTCATCACATTTTCCACTGAAAGCCTTCCCTCTGCTATTTCTAGTTCCATAGCAAATGGGGCTTTCTGGTGGCTCTGGACGCTGTTCCTGGCTCCTCACAGGCTGTGTCCACTGCCGTGTGTGGGAAACCTCAAATGTGCAATTGAGGCTGCAGGAGGCTGGTTTGGTGCGTAGGTTTGATCCCCTGAAGGGCACTTCTAACAGCCTGGGGGTCCCAGTAGCAAACGTAGTGGGAAACGCATCACAGTTGTCTTCCAGTTGGATATTTAAGGAGGAGGCCACATTTTGGGAACTGTGTATGAAGTCAGCTGCTGAGGCTGCTGAGGGAGAGCCTCAGTGGAAACTGAGCTTCTCAAGAAATGGTGTCAGGACTTCTGGAGCCACTTGAGGATATTGCTGGACAATTTACTTTGAGGCAAAAAAATAAGATACAGTGAGCATTATACAATTTGAACCACTTAGAGATTTCTAGTGGCTGAATCTCCTTGCAGCCAGAGCAAGTTCTGGTTACATAAGAAATTGTGAAGAATAACTTTTGGTATAAGCTGTATTTTTCCTAATGTAATTGAAATTGTACCAACAACAAGTGATAAAAACCATGATTATTACCCCAGAAGTGATAATGTAAGGTCTGGTCTTGAGACACTGGACCAGTGATCTCCAGCCTTTGCCGATCTCCACCATTGATACTGATCATCCATCACTATTTGCTCTGCTTTACCTATAACTTCTGTTGCACCCGAGCACTTTTGGAGAGCTTGGTGGTTTGTGAATGACCATGTCATGCAATTTAAAAAAATACACATTTGTATATATGTCTCTATACCTGAGTCTATTTTGTTTCCATTTGTAGATCAAGAAGTTACTAGATAAAACCAAATAATATACTGTGTGTTTCACTCCCATGCAGTGGCGTCCCTTGTTCTCCACTGTAACAAAAGAAATTAAACAAAAAGAGTAAAAGGAAAAAACTTTTCATTGTAATGAACAGAATTGCAGAATTGGTGCAAAAGATGCATCACAGTGTTCATGTGCCAAGTCCTGTGAAAGACATAGTTGCCTGTGGGGTGAAAGCATAGTCGTGGATGCGCAGAGTATCCACTTTGTTCTGGTTTTTGCACTGCTTTCGCCTGCTCATCCCTTGTAAAAAAAAATCCTGTGCAGCAACATGAACTTTGTGACGTCTGATATGTAGAGCAGACAGCTGCAGGCTCAATTAATTCACCCCTCTGATTTTTTTCATAGTAATTTTTTTTTCCCAGGAGGCTGTAGTGACTTCGAAACCCTCACGGGTGAGTGGTGTTTATGGCTTGTTGACTTTGATTGAAGTGAAGTGCAGAGTACTGTTCACAATGAGAGTGAGTTTGCATGTGAAAGTCTTCACTGGATGTCTTTCATCGGGTGGATGGCCGGAGCTGCTGGGTACCCACAGCTTCACTGGCACCCGTCTTGCCCAAAGCAAATGAAATTTTGGGTGCTGAGTACAGGAAGCTGAACCTGCCTGGAGTTAAAGCGAGCCCTGGGAGGCGAAAGCAAGGAGCTGGATATGGAAGCAGAGGGGACAGCAAAGTATGGCAGCCCAGTGCGCGGCTTTGAGCCGTGTGTGCTGTGAATGCACCGAGGAAAAGTTGGCAGCTGCTTCTCTTCCCCTCCACCCACCCATGCAATCCCCCGTGCCTGCTCTGGGCGAGCAGGAGGAGCAGCTCCCCAGTGCTCTCTGCCAGTGCACACACCTGTAGTTCAAACAGGCTGTCTGTGACAGCCCCGTGTGCCTGGTGCTGTCTGATGCTCGGGTGCCGTGTGGAGGAGAGGTGTGGATGAGGAACAGAGCCCAGAGCAGAGCTGGGGAGGCCTTGCTGCAGAGCCCTCACCAGCTTCCTAATAAACATGCAGGAGGGGGCAAAGCATGGGGGCAGTGTGGCATCTTTGATGGGAGAAAGAGTTGGAAGCCACCAGTTTCTGTCCGTTTGTGTGCCTTAGAAGCTGCTCTCCTTGAACGTGCTTCATCCACATCCATGCTAGTGGTTCTGCATAGTTTTTGTAGTCAAGAGGATTGTGTTATTTTGTTTGTTTTGGTTGGGGTTTTTTTTACAATAAAAAGTGATTAAAGAACAGGCTGTGCTAGACCAACTGACTGCTTCATTTTTTTAGTTAATAGATTAGATTTTGTCTAAAGCTCTGTCTCCCCTTCCCCAGCAGTAGAGCAGCATGATGCCTGATATGTGCCTGCTTTATGGTACCCCTTTTTTAAAGCTTCTGGCTTCTGACATAGGTAACTGTGGGATATTCTAATGAATCTGAAGTTATTAAAAAAAAAGAAATCTATTACATTTCGGGGATGTTTAGGCTTCACGCTTCAATAGTGCTAATTAGGTATGTGACCCATTTTCATTCTGCTTTAGCTCCTGGGGATGGTGGAGCGTCATTATAAATAGAAGGATAGAGAATGCCCATGTTCCTTACTCTAAATAGCTTCTTCAAAACATGCCCAGAGGGCTTTAGATTGTTTTCTGTGTGGACACTGGTTATGTTTTCTTTTTCTTTAAGTGAGGAAGTAGGACAAGGGGAGATCTCTCTCTCCAGAAATAAATAATTGAACATTTTTTTCTTTCATTTGGAAAACTTAGTGGCAAATCAAGGTCCTCCTGAATTCTAAGTTTGCCTTGTTTTTATTGACAAGGGAATAAACTTGAATTTTTTTAAGAATAAAAATGCTTTTAATGTTGCAGTAGCTTCCCATTAACTGGTATTTTTAGCTCACAGAATCTGTGCAGCTTATGTCTTCATGGCATGCACTGAATGGCTGGCTGGATGCTGACAAAAGGTAGCAGTCCTGAGAGGTACTTGTTGGGAAACATCCTGACAAAGTGCACGATGTGATGCAAAACTGAGGCTGGAAGGAGCAAACAGCCCATTCCAGAATCTGTCCTTGGAAAGCCCTCATGTTCTGTGCTCTTTTCAGCAGAACTCAGTTGTTTCCAGAAAATCTGTAGTAAACAAACAGATGCCCTCAATGACTGAAAATGCTGAACTCACTTCGGAGTGAACCCTTGGTGAGACCTGGGGATAAGTATAAGTATTAAAAATAATATAAATGAATAAAAGATAACTGAGCGTTCCTAGGCAACTGTCAAAGGAGCTGTGGCTGCTGCATCTCTGGGCTTTGCTGAAATGACCTCTTACATTTTGAGCATCTTGCCTGCCCTTGGATGAAATGATTGTTCTGAACTTTGCTGATACACCTCACATGCAGCAGTTGAGCTTGTGAGTGCTGCTGTATTTACTGTTACAGTGCTGATGTCCCTGTGCTGTCAATTAAAAAAAACAAAAAGGAATGAAGGTAAAGCTGAGCTGGACTCAGCTCTCAGCAGTATAGCACTCATTTATGACTGAGCAACTACATTTTTGTGATTTTGCTGTGTTAGTGGGGTTGATCTGAAAGCAGGCAGAGGAGGGAGCTCTCCTGTCACTTCAGTTTTAATGACTTCACTAAACAAAAAGGTAAGCTGCGTTTTACCTCTGAATTTACTGGTCTGAGGACTTGTCAATAAACTGTAACGTGGAGGCTTGATGTTAAAATTGAGTCTACTAAAGAAGCAGGCTGTGGCAGAGGAGTTTGAGGCAGGTTAGTATAACACTAGGATGGTTTTCTGGGCGTTTTTCTGGGATCCTCTGAGAGGTGTTTTGGTGCAGAGGAACATGAGGCTGTGCTCTGCACCTCCTTCCTTTGCATGATAGTTTGACGTGTGTGCAGCAGATGATGAAGTTAACCTTTTCTGTTTGCAGAGGAGGAGGGAAATAACCTTTTCAAAAGCTGTGTTTATCAGTATAAACATAACTTTTTACATCGTAAACATGAGCAGCATGACTAGATTTTGGGTGGCTGCTTTATTGCTTGTATCACATTCTCATTTGGAGTATGTTAGGTGCTGTCATCTGTCTCTACCACGAGAAAACTGCTGTCTAAAAATGCACAGTGTACAACAGGATGAGAAAAATCACTCCTACATGCAGTCTAAGATGGAATCTTACAGTTACTTAAGCCCACATTTAGCTTAATTCACTGTAGATATGTAGGACTACACAGAGTGAGTAAAGGTTAATGCATTTACGAGACTTTGAAGATCAGAAGAAAACTTGATTTAATTTGAAATTTGCATTACATTGTGTGATGCCTCACTGCTAAGTATTTGTCAGAAGATGCTGGTGGCATGTTGCATGGCTGTTTGCTTCGGTCATGGGTTATTTTGCAGTTTTTAATCACAAATCTATTTCCACATTTTTCCTCATCTTCACCACTTGTTTTTCTTAATTCTGCTGTTTTCATTTTCCTCCTGCATCTCTTATTTTCAGAAATTTTCGCTCAGTTGCCTCACTGAAGACTTTGAAAAGAAAACAAATTGTTACTGAATATAAATTCTGAAGATTTTCCCTGCACAGAAACATTGAATAGAAGCTAGGTACTGCCAGGGCAGAGCCTTCAGCCTCGGTGAACTAACAGCCGGCTGTGTCCTGTTAATTAATGTTGTACTGTGCGAATGTACAGCTCCACAGCTGTTGATAAGCAAGCTTTTCCTTGCAAAAAAAAAGTGGTCATGAGGTGATGATTTGGCTGGATGTTTTGAGTGCACATACCCAAACTCAGCTCACTCCCCAGGAGAGCATCCGAGATAGTGGCGCTGCAGTGGAGGTTGCGTTGCCTTCGTGCTCCGAGAGGAATGCGGCTCCGTGCCGGGCCCTACGTGCCACACTGGTGTTTTGCATTCCGCTGGAGATAGCGCTTAGGACTTTCTCTTGAGAAGAAAACCAGAAAACACCTGTTACTGTTGGCAGCTGGTGCTTCAACAGCAAACGGACGGACAGACAGACAGACCAGGGCTCCTGCATTCCTGCCTACCGAATGCATAGGCTTGTAAAGTCCTGCTTGGGAATAAAGAAATGTTGTCTTAAAGAAAAAATTTATGATGTTTTCTGAGTCTAAATGGGTTAGACTTGCTGTGGATGTGTTATCTAGGAATTCTCAAGGAAGCTGATGGACACATCCCGGAGGTGGTTTGGTTTCGTTTTTGGGGGTTTTTTTGTTAACTTACCAACTAAATATGTTGAAATGGTGCATCTGTAATAGATGGAAGTTTTCTTCTTTGGTGGGGCTGAAGTATCAGCAGATAAGGAAAGAAAGGGTTTTTATGAAATTATAGATAAGTATGCAGAATTTTGCTCTAAAGATCACAAGGTCCAGACACGTTCTCAGGCATAAAGACAAGTTACCAAAAATAAAAATGAATTAATTTTTTTTTTTAGTCTTTCAAAATAGCATTTCAGGCTGGATGAGACAATTTTCAAATCTCCTGGATTGGATCAGACAGTAGACAGCTATAAATAGCATATTCTCCTGCAAGCACTGCATTTGACAACCAGGCATGCAGGGAGGGGAGGCAGAATTTAATGCATCTGAAGCAGATTTTGTTGTTCCACCAGTTGAAAAAGAGCTGAGGGACCACGATAAACACCTGGGGAAGCTACGGGTGCATGTTAACAAGTGTTTGTTTTTGGAGATTTGGTGTTGTTACAGAAGAAGCATTTGAAGAGGTTGATCTGTAGAAGATGCTTTGTTCCGCTGTCTGGCTGGATGGCTGGGTGCATTCCCCAGCAAAAAAATCATGATGTGCCTGTAATTGCAGTTAAATGAACATGGCTGGCTCTCAGGCAAATGAAACCTAATTTGTCACAGCTGTCAGAATGATCATGTCATGTTTGTTGCCTTCAGGAACCGTTTTAGGCTGCAAATCCTGTTAAGGTCACAGCTTTTTCTTGTTAAATATTGCACAGCATGTTTGCTGACCCTAGTATTTATCTTGGTGGGTTGTTTTATAGGCAAACACACCAATTCTGTCTCTTACATAAGCTGGGGTTGAACTTCTGTGAACCTTAGTCCTGTGGGCTAGAGCTTGTTAATTTGGTGGACTTCAAGGACTTGAGCATAGCAGTAATTTGAGGGTTTGCAGAGAGCAGTTGTGAGATTTGCTCACAGATTCGTATAACCAAGATTTTGGAAATCATGCTTCAAATTAGTGTTTAAAGAGCAGCCCTCCCAGGCTGGATTGAACACATAGTTACACTGTGCAGCAGCAGACAAAAGCAGCACAGCAGCTTTGAATTTTGCATTTGTACCAGCAGGAAATACAGTAGAATAAATGTAAGACCCTATTCGTAATATCTCAGAAAAACACAGCAAAGTGTAGACTTCTTGAAATCCCCCTTAGCCCTAATTTCAGTATTTTTTTGCTTTTGTTTCTAGATTAACGGATTGTGTCTAAATTGAATAGAGCAAGTCCTATTCTGTAAAACAAACAAATGCTAATTTTTGAATGTCAAGCCTGAGGGAGCAGAGAGCTTTACTGCTCTATTCTTCTTCTAAAAAACGGAAACAAGATTTAACGTAATTATTTGGATCCCTAAAATACCTGAGACTGATTCCTCCTTCCTCTGTGCTGGTGGCTGTAGTAGAACTTCAGAGGGAGAGGTGAAGGGTCTGTGCCTGTAGATTGTGAGAGTGCAAGGCTGGAAAATGTCAGTGGTGTTTATGGAACTACACAGAGTGGGAAGAGCTGAGCTTTTAACAGAGAGATCATGCAGACACATTGCTCTTGATGCAACACTGGCTGCCCCTTGTCTTGGTCACTGCTGAGTCTTGGGGACATGGCCACACGTCCCCTCGGGCTGCAGCTGCCCCTCTCTGTGCACCTGCCCCAGCGTGTCGGGGAGGACACTGGGACACAGCTGTCTGCATCTGCCATCAGCTGGTGTCCCAGAGGGATGTCTGCCGGGCCATCCTTTTCCTCCTCCACCCTTTGTGCCTGCGTAGCAGTGCCCAGCCCTGGGCTTCCCATCTCCCCAGCTATTCTGGGGCTGGGGAGGTAGAGCAGGCTGGCTGGGGGAGGAGCAGTGCTGCGTGCAAGGGAGGGGGTAGGAAAGTGACGGCTGACCCCGAAAAGCTCCGTCTGCTCTTGAAATGAGTCTGCCTTCTTCCAGGCTTTCTGCCCGTCCTCCCCTCCCGTGGCAGGAGTGCCACAGCTCACAGGACTTCCCCTCATTGCTGAGGAGCCTCAAACTGGCTCTGCTGCTGCCTTAACCTTGTTGTATACATCATATACTTGGAAATGTAGGGATGAAGTGTACCAGAAGAAGAATAAATGAGGGAAGATGGAGCAGAATTGGTAAAAATTATCTCACTGAACTGCCTTGTTAATGAAGTTTTGGGCACATCTAGCTGCCAGATCATCAGCAGGAGGTGAACAGCCTCACCCTCAAAACTTTATTTGCATATATTTTATCTCCAGTTCCTTTTACAAAATATGGATTGGCATTCAAGTATCCATCACTTCTATGACAAGAAACTGCAGTCCCTGATGCTCAACGCTTTAAAAAAAAAAAAGCTTCAATCTTCTGTAATAGTTACATGACAGTTTAACAGTTGATAAAAGAAAAACAAAAAGTTACACATTTGCTTTTGTAGATTGTGAGGACATGACATTACAGATAAACATTATAAGCTTTAGCTTAATGATTTATTGAAGCTCATTTTTTCCTTTTATTGTAACATTCAGTCTCTTACTATGCAGCTGTCTGGTTTCCCCAGAGAACAGAAGACTAGCTCAGAGATATAAATCTCTGTTAATGATTTTAAATAGCTATCTATCTGTATATAATACAATTTTTTTTTCTTTTGCCCTGAGCATTCAATCATGGGATTAGGAGATGATAATCAATAATCCTCAATGCACAGCAGAGCCACTGTTGGTGGTGAGGGCTCAGAGCTGCTGCAAAATCCCATTGCCACCTTCCAGCCTCTTGCTATGAGGCCTCTCCTGTTCAGCATTGAGATTTCTAGCAGAAATGGTCCCTCCAAGACCTGCAGCCTGCACTGCATGCCAGAGCAGATCACTGTTTTCCCAGACAGCTCATGTGAGCTGGTCACCTTAAGTCTCTTGTACAACAAGAGAAATAAAGGAAGGGCTGTGCTGTAGCTTGTTGGGAACACTGGGGGGTTCCATTAAGTTTTATTTGTCCTCAGCAAACGAAGGTTGAGTGAGGTTTGTACAAATAGAAGAACCTGTTGTGAAATGAGAGATACTGTAGGCAAACTTACTAAGGAACATGCAGTGAATGTGAACAGACCCCTGGGCATTGGCCAGGACGTTCCTCATCTCCTGTAGTTTGTGTCTGAACTAGCCCTGGAGGGACCCTTTTCATCATGGAAAAAATATGTAGACCTTGGAACTAACATTTCCATCTATTTGTTTCCCCAGTAATCCCAGGCAAGTTTCTGCAACTGGGATGCAGGACCAGCAAATACTGGGTGTGTTTAAAAGGGCAGGATTTTTATGACTGCATATCTTTTCTTTTGTTGTATTCACATTAATGATGTATCAGGAAATTAGTGGTTCAAGACATGATGTGTGGCTGCAGGGCCATTTAGCTGTACTTTAACTGGGAGCACACTGGTTGTGACTGAATACTTCTTCACCTTCAAAGCTCTCCAAAGGCTTGTGCAAATAAATTTGTTTACTATGCTTTTTGCACTGGCAACATGCTTCCAGCAGAGAAGCCAGCACCAAAGTTAGTGCTAGATGGAAGTGTCTGCTTGTGAACTGAAGGTGTTGATACCATTTTAGGTCAAATGATGTGGTGGTGTTGGTTCAAATGAGCAATATAGAGGCTTGTGGACCTCAGCAAACAAGCTCGTGCTACTGCCTGTATTTAGTCTTGAAAGCTGGGTTGTACAAAAGGACGTGGGGCAGTGGTTATGGGACCTCCTTAGAAGGTCACTATCCCCTGTACTGAATATACTGAGCACCAGAGGGCTCGTATGTGCTCTGTGATGTAAGATACGAAAATCTTCTATAGCCTCAAGAGAAGAAGTGGTGATCCTGCCATGCAGAGGAGTCTGGTTGTGGTGGCAGATGTGTAATCATTTTATGTGGAGAACAGGAGGAAAAAGAGACCTGCCATTGGTGGCTTTGTACTCTGAAGGCTCTTCTTTCCCCTCTTTCACTGTCCCCTTTGCTCGATGTTGTTTCTGTTGGTCATTTACCACCAGTGGTAACAGTCCTGCCCTTCATGGCATCATCTCTGTGGGCTTCTTTGATGGCCCTTTTGGCCCACGAGCAAACAGGACTGCCTGGAACGGCCCATGTTCCCCTCCAAGGCACCTTGTCCAGCAGCATTTGCAGGCTGGCTCTGACAGCAACACCAGCATCCGTTTCCGTAATGCCTTGATTTTTCAGGGTTCAGATCACAGGTTCCAAATAAAAAGGAGTCTGTCCTTGGAGGTAAAATTACCTGCTGTTAGTGTTCCATGATCACTGATTGACTCACGTGTCTAACGTGCATTCTGAGCTTACTGGTTGTAGTACAGCAGTCCCAGCCTGCCAAATTGCTTGGCAACCCTATGTGCTCACCAGCTTGTAGACACTGCGGGACTTCTCCATCTTTTTCCACCAGTTTTTGGCTTAACACAAGTGAATTGGGAAGGGCTAGAAGTAAACCACTTCAGGTGAAACTCTTCACGATATGTGTTCTGTGCCCAGTGAACTTTTAGCATTGATTTAAAGGCATACACGGATAGCAAATAGGGCATCACTAAGATTCATAGTGCTGTTACAGCGTGAGACCTAATAAATCTTCTTATGTGTGCCTTGTACTTAGTTCATGTACTTATTCTGACCACTGGGATTTATTCTTAGCCCTGCTTTTTTTTTCAGGAATCGCTGTTCCTTTATGAAACAGGAGCAGACTGTCTGCTGTGTCAGACTTGTTTCTCTTCACCAGGCACAGATAGAGATGGGAAATGCCTTGGAAAGTAAGAGAGAGGACAGAGTCAGGTTGAAAGTTGGAAAGGGCTGGATTTGATCTCATTTTACTTGTGGTGTTATTTCTCTTCTTGAGCCACTTTTTTACTTCCTGAGGTAATGCCCATTTGCCATTTTCAGAAAGTCAATAAATACCCCTTGGCAAGAAGACCTGCCCACCTCCTACTTGATCTGTCCATGACTTCATATTTAACTCTTCTATGAATCTGCTTGTGTTGTTTTACATATTGAAGTCTAAGGAATATGAGTAATTAAACCATTTACATAACGTAAAATAATGTTTTTGTTAGTTTCTCTGCTTTTGAGTTTGCAGTGATTGTGTGTACTCTGGGACCCATGTTCACAAATTTAATTCCAGGAGAACGAACATATTAGGAGTAACTGGAGGAGTACGTGTTGGAATTGACACTCTTGGTACTGCTTTTTGTCTGTTGCTGAAATGTCAGTAACAGGTTCTTACTGACTTGAAAAAAAGATTTGTAGTTCCTGAGAATGGAGAGAAGCACAAATTAACCAACCCTTCCTATAGAAGCTTGTTTGACATGTTCTCTGCTCTCTTTGTGCATGAGAGGCAACGTATGAGTTTTGCTGCCATGGGTCAGTTTTGTATCAGGAGAACCCAGAAAGAGCTGTGCTGCCTGGTGATTCCTGGCCCTCCTCTGACCTGAATTTTGATTTTGAGCTCATAGTTACATCTTTTTAACTTCTTCTGATGATCTCTCTATTTTGTTTCAATGCTGATGCAATCCATCCAAGATGGAAACAGTGATGCTGAGTTCTGTGAAAATGGTGGCTGGAGTTCCCTATGCTGGCTTTTTATGGAAGTGGTTTAGAGGGTAGCAGGGTTAAATCCAGCTGGTACAGCAGGAGCTCTTCCATCTGCTCTGCTCTGGGGTGCAGTTGCACAGTAACAAGCCTGGTCAAGCTGGTGGCGTGTTTACATTAAGGCACTTGCTGACTCATTAGCAGAAATACAGTGGTGAGGAAATCCTCTCCCTGCCAACTGACCGTGTACTGTTACAGTCACTGTGGCAACATGGTGCTGCTGCCTGTCAGGGATACCCATGGCCTGCCTTTTTTCTTTTTTTTTTAATTAAAAAAAAAATTAAAAAGCCCTGAAATGGGAAGGAGGAAATGTTGCAAAGCTGATTAAGGTTTCTCAAGGTGATCTGTGGGAAGTAGTTTTGGAGTGCAGATCCCCCTTTTCTGCCTTTCTTCCATGAGCCACCCAGAAGTTTGGACAAGCTCTCCATATTGACACAGACTAAATTATTCTTCTCAATTGCTTTTCCACCGTCTCCTGTGCTAATTACTGCTCTGCAAATCTACCCTCTGGTCTGATTTTTAAATGCATCCAGGAGGCTGAGCAGCTCAGAGGATCTGCTGTAAATATGACTTAACCGGCAGGCAGTAAAGCTGCTCTCAAGCCCTCCAACGAGAATAAAGCCTGTCTGTTGGGCAGCTGGTTTTATCAGTCTGTGTTGCAGATTAAAACATGTTTCAATGTCTTTTCTATCAAATCAGGAAGAAGAAAAAATGTTCTGGTTACCAGGTCCCTGGCCGCATGTTAACAGAGAACTAATTGACCACATGCCAGTCACTTGTGCTCCTTGAAAGGAAGGACCATATTCCCTGTGCTGAGCATACGTGAGCACAACCCATGCCTGTTCTCAGGCTGATGGTGTTTTTTATGTTTTACCCACCAGTGACAGGAGCTGCTCTAGTTACAGAGCCCAGACTGCCACGCCAGGGATGTATCTGCTCCCGTGCTCCTGGGACATGCAATGTGGTGTAGAGATTGCACTGCTTTTAAAACTGAAAGGTTTAGGGCCTCTCCTAGTCTAGCTGTCAAACATGTGCTTTATTCAGACATTTTCCCCCTTAAACCTCCACTTGTGATGTCTATGGCATGCCTCGTTTCAGCAGAAAGCTCTCTAAGTCACCAGTTCAAGTTTTGAAGGCATTTATACCATCTCAGAACTGGCCAGTGTCTCTTGGGGAGATGAAATCTCATAGGTACAAGAGCTTCACAGCTCTGTACAGGTCACAGGTATTTGGGCATTTTGGTTGCTTGTGGTGACTCACCAGGTTTGTCTTGGAGGAGTGCGAAGGGGTTGAAGCACTGAAAGTGATTTTAGAATAGTTGAAAGCAAAGATCGTGGTGCCTACATACTGCACCTTTACAGTCACTGTGTGAACCAAAGTACAAGATTATAAGGGCACATAAGAGACGCGGTTCACGGCCTTCTTAGAAAGAAATACAAGATTTTGGATTTAGGTATAAACCAAACAGATTGCATCTTTCCTGTTTTCTAGTCATGAGGTTGATACATGACTTCACTCTTCACCTGGTAATTTTTTCTTTTCTTTCCAGCTTATCTTCTTGCTGTGTAAGATTAATTTCTTTTCTCTTGATTGACTTTCTGTTAGAGGGACATAGTGTTAGTTTTTTACCCCTGTAAAACTAAACATTTCCCATTCGTATAGGTATAGATGTCTCAGGCATAAATCTTCCTGCTGTACCTGGTTCTGGAGCTCTTTTGCAATAGTGTGTTGCAAAAGTCTCATTAGGGCTTCCCTATGTCACAGTAATATTATGCCCATTAAGCAGTAACCCTGCTTTGACACCTTTGTGAATAGCAGTGCAATGCCTGATGAAAATGTAGTTTTACTGGGATGAAAATGTTTATGTTAATGAAGCTGTGTTCATACATGCTGGAGCTTACAGTACAGATATTTTCCTTGCAAACCCCTGAGTGATATGCTGGTAAGAGTCTTGGTGAGTCTAATCCTGGATTAAAAAATCATACCATATTCAATGTGGCCTTAAAAATACAACCAGGGTAGGTATGAGGTAAAAATAAGCCTTTCCATAATGCAGAACACTTGGTTTAAGAAGTGGAAGAATATTTAATAACAGGCTTTGATCGAACTACCTGCTGTGGAACAAAAATGTTTCATTGCTCTCTGTGAAAGCTTGTAATTTGTTTTTTTCTAATTGTTACAACTGTACAACCCAAATTAACAGACCACAGCAGTGGAGTTTGAACACAGGATTTCTGGATCAAAACCCATGAGCAGATGTTTTGTAAGGTTAAGCACTTACCTATTAGCTTGTAGCCAGAAGAGATTCCTAAGCCTTATGGTCAGTAACAGGTGACCAAAGGTAGTTTTTAAGTAAAAGCTTAACCTGTGTGCCCAGTGATGCAGGCTTGGAACAGGAGATACTGTGTGTAGTTCAATTCTTGGTAATCATGTTCAACCATGGGTTGATGAAAGAAACATTTACCCTTCCCACTAATTTATGTTTGTGTTTTGGTAACCCTCTGGACTGTGAGCAGAAATAGGGGCTGGTCCTGCAAGCATGAGTGCAACTCGACTACACTGTGCTGTGCCTGGGCTTGGTGAATTCAAGTGCTGAGGGAAAGTGAAACAATTCTAGGGCCCAGAGGCCAGCAGGGTACATGCATGCTTTGGGAGTTTGCTGTTGCCGTTGCTGACTCAGCTATGGGGAGGAGGGATGTATGTTTTTCATTTTCAGAATTGCTTATCAAGCTGGTGGGGAAAAAGAAACTACTCTGGAGAAGTGGAAAAAGCTTTGTCTGTCAAGAAGGCAGTTTAAGCTTGCAGATCCTTTCCTGTGTAATTTCTGAAATGCAGGTGTGGTTGAAAGACAATGAAGTTATGTGTTACATATTACGTGGGAAACTTTTATTCAGCTTCTCCAGCAATTTCCTGATACCATAACAGCAGCTGAGGAATGGATCAGGCAGAAGGTGAGGGTGGGTAGGTGTTCCTACACTGCCACATTGAAGCCATTTCTGGAGATGTGAGAGAGCTCCTTAGGAGTATATTTGCAGCAGCTACAGCAGAAAAAGAAGAATGGTGTTTCCGATGTAGCTGGAGGATATTGGATAGCCTGAGCAAGTGAAGTATATGCATCGTGAAATCAGTGAAAAAGAGAGGTCAGGCTCTCAGTTGTAGCTTGCTGAAAGTTTGCAGCTTGTATCCAGGCACAAGCTCCAGACCTTCTCCCAGATTCACAGAGCCTCCTCCAGAAACAGGCCCATTTCTTGGAGCATCTGGGATTTTCTGCAAGACATCTTCTTCAATCCAGCACTGACCTGGACTGACCCTGTTTAGCTTGTGAGGCAAAACAAAATTGTAGCTGGGGGATGATGGCTCTAATAAGCAGATCCCAAACAAAATTCAAGGCTGTTAAAGTGTCTCATTGAATTATGGTGCTACAGGAGCATAGTGACTCATAGTGAAGCTAATCACCTGCTGCTTTGTCTTGACTGCAAAGAATAGATTGCTAGTTAAACATTTAAAGGTCATAGCCTTAGAAGTTGTATTAGTGTTGCTTTCCCTCTTTCCTCCCCCAACCCCATAATGCCTGAATTTACTATGAGAAATCAAGTGGATACTCTGGAGATCTGTGTTCTGAAGATGAGACTTGGCATTCTTATCTTTCAGGCTCACACTGACGACCTCTATGCATTCATTTATGAGAGAGGCCATGCTGGAAGACATTAAATTTTCTCTCCACAAATTTCCCCAAAACATCACCAGTATGGCACTGGTGCTCTGTGGAGAATCAAATTACCCTAAATTTTAAATCATAGATATTATGGGGTTCATTCTTCTTCATCATGGGGAATTCCAGGAATGAAACTGGAGCTCAGGTCCCTGTTCCCACAGCCAGGCAAGTTCAGTATTTTCAAATTAGTAGTGCTTTATTGTTCATTGGGCCAAGAGCATCTTAAAGGAGACAATTTTCTTGGTTCTTCCTAAAGAGACTGTAGACCTCTCTAGTTGGCTGAGAAAATAACAGACTGTTTCTTCCTGGCATTAACTTGTCCATGTGGGTGAGCAGAGGAACTGTGTCCCTTGGACAGAACTGTCTTTACTGTCCCTGAGTTGTCCCCAGTTGCAGCAGTCATTGAAGCAATTGTCAGGAAGGTTCTGTAGAGAGGACTTGGCTCTTTGCCTGGTGGATCTTCCCATACTGTCTGCTGTAAAAGAGCCTTCCAGGTTGATGAAGGTGATAAACTTTTCTATCAAAATGCTGGTCCAGCTCTTTGAAGTGATTCATGCTCCTTAGATCGAATCCAGTTCACTGCTGTGGGTCACCAGGACAGGTGGTGTCTGCCTTGGTGGCTCTCCTGGAGAAGCATTGAGATGGTGGTGGAGGAAAACTTGCAGATAAAGTAACAGCAAGCCATGCTAAAGCATCTAAACCTCTAGGTCACTTCAAAAGTCAGTGAGTGCAGTGGATATCACCAGCGATATCAGCAGAGTGTTAGCACTCCAATTTAAATATAGATTTTGAAGGAAGTTTGTAATATTTTCTGCATATGGATGGTTTATGGCAGGAAGCGTATCCTGCTGTAAATTACTCTGTTTGAGAGGCTGCATTAAAGACTGTGTGTGACTTAAGCCTGGAAGTTTTTCCTTTCAGAAGTGCTGGTTGTACTAAATTGATAGACCACTGACATGTTTTAAGCTTGACCGTTGCCTTACTTTTGGACTGGGCTGGAGAGAGCATGGTGTCAGAAAAACATGTTTCCTATCAGCTGCCAAGTTTTTGTTCTTGTAGAATGATCTGGACAAGCTGAACCAATGGACCAAGGCCAGTGGTATGAGGTTCAATAAGGTGAAGTGCTGGGTCCTGTGCTTTGGTCACAACAACCCCCCGCAACACTACAGGCTTGGGGAAGAGCGGCTAGAAAGCTGCCCAGCAGAAACAGACCTGGGGATTATGGACCAGGGCAGTGATTGTCCCCTTGTACTCAGCACTGATGAGGCCACACCTGGAGTTTTGTATCCAATTTTGGGCCCCTCACTACAAGAAAGACACTGAGGTGCTGGAACATGTCCAGAGAAGGGCAGCAGAGCTGGGGAAGGGACTGGAGCACAAGTCCTAAGACGAGCAGCTGAGGGAGCAGGGGGTGTTTAGCCTGGAGAAAAGGAAGCATCTATAGTGGTTCTTATTTTTAGGAGGGATCCTTGGACGCACTAGTGGCCTTTTCCAGGGTTGCAGAACTGCTGTTGGGAGACATTGATGCAAGTAACAGAGACAGAAGGGCCCAAAACTTCTAAAGGAATAGGGTGGATAACAGCATGCTGCTGTACATCCAGAGATCCTCATTTGTGCCTGGGTTTGCAGTGTGCCAGAGGCTGTCCCTGGCCAGCCTTGCTTGAAGTGTACCACGTCACTTTGGCCAAAGAGCTGGCTGAGATCCTGAGCCCATGAAATATGTGTGCTGCTGGCTGCAGGAAAAAGGGCCCCTCACTTATGAGGGCTGCTGGCTTATGCAGATTTTGGATTGACCTTTGACCTCACTAACAGATGGCAGAATAAATTGATGGCGAATGTATTTTTAAATAAGCAGATTGTACTTTCTGTCTTGGACTGGTTGTCAGAATATTTTTTCTTGAGGTGTGCCTTGGCAGAGAAATGACTGAGGTAGGTACTTATCCCTGCCTCAAGCATTTGAGGTACCCCCAATTCAGAAATAGGTCAGTGTTTCACACTGACAAAGCCCAAGAGCATTAAAGTTGTTTGAAATGTGTTCAGTGCAACTCTGTTAACAACGCCTTAAAGCAAAGGTGCATTTTTAATAGTCAACAGCTACATTTGGCTGAGGAGCACCTGTCCATGTTACTCTGTGGAGGTGGCTCCAGACAGGGATCATGCTGAAGGAAGGTGGTGCCCTCTTGGAAAATAGCTTCTGCCGAAAAGTCTTTTCACCTTTTTTTTGCAAACTGATTTCTTTTGATGTTGTTTTTTTTTTCCTTTTGCAAAAGGCAGTCAGACTTCAAAGGAAACCGTATCATACCATATTCTGCATGCACTTTAGGTTTAAAATGGAGTCTTCACACTTTTGGTTACAGCTAGAAAAAAATGTCCATGGGGATCCTCTCCCTCTTCCTGCCCATTGTTACTGCTGATTTGACTTGCAAGTGCTGCCTGTAGTAATGGGCAGTCACTGGATGGGTAATTGCCGATGCTGATTTATACCTGTTTTCTCTTAAGTCACATTCTTAAGTGCTTTAAAAATAGTATTAGGTTTGCTTTTG
Source organism: Dicrurus megarhynchus (assembly GCA_013399195.1). Lineage (NCBI taxonomy): Eukaryota > Metazoa > Chordata > Aves > Passeriformes > Dicruridae > Dicrurus > Dicrurus megarhynchus. Next base: position 142,605 of record VXAD01004825.1, read on the forward strand.
TTTTCGCAGCAGATAACTGGCCATGTCTCTCTTTGGAGCTTAATACGTTTTAATTGGTTCATGCCTAGATCTGCCCTTAGCTCACCTGCATTTTAGCAGACCTGGTATAAAGCTTTGTTAATAGATAAACCAGAGCTCCTTCAGTGTGATTCTGTTCTTACTAATGTTTACAGTTCAGGATTTTTTAGTGCTTCCCAACTCTCCTGCCATAGGGTTTTGCCATATCTTCCATAGAGGAAAATATTGCATGCCCTGTGAGTTTTGGTGGTTTATCCTGGGTTGACAACTGAGGTACTTTTTTCTTGTTTTATTATCGTCTGACCTGCAAGCGGTGCCTTTCATGGCCTTTGATCCTTTTGGGAATAGCAGATTAATGAGACTAACTGCTTTCTTTGGACAGAATTTTTTCTTAAGCAGAGAAACACTCCTTACATCAAGACCCAGTTATACCATCCTTATTCCAGTTTCAAAAACCAGTTCTTTGGGGGCTGTCTTTTTAATTGAATCATTTATTTTACCTACTTTAAACAAACTGTTCAAAAAATCTAGGCTAATGCCTCTTGCAAGCAGTTGTATCTGAAACGAATTGCAGCTGGACAGATTAAATGTGGCAATTATTTCTGAGGAAGGCATGCCCTTGAGTTCACTCAGGATGAGTGGCAGTGCTGCTGCTGCTGCAGAAGAGGAATTCAGAGATGCTCGTGGCCCGTGTGAGTGCTGCATTGCAGTTGCTGTCAGCTTACGTCACGAGCAATACTCGGGCAGCCCAAGGGCTCGTCGGGAGCCTGAGGAGAGCATGGCTTTAGTACCATGTAACAACAGATCTCATGGTCTGTGTTTTCTGTGCTTCTTGGTGCATATCTTGTGCCTTCTGTGCAGGGGAGCCTCTATCAGCAGCTCTCTGTTCTCCTTAATGCAGTGTAAAAAGCTGTGAGTGCTTATCCATTTACAGCATTTGGGTTGGAGGGCTTTTTAGCCTAATTTTTTAATATATATTTAGAGACTTATACATGTTGTACTGTGATTACAGCATTGCACCATTTGAACCTGTTTTAATTAGCAGTTGGCATTGCCCTATTTATAGATAGATGGAAAAAGCCCAAGCTAGCCAGTTTGCAGTGCAGAGTGTATTTTCTTCTGTTGGCAAGTAGTTTGTATCCATTTTTCCATAGCTAAACTGGCTTGGCAACCTGCAGATGTTGCAGGCATTGGGTACTGATGCTTGAAATAGAAATGGACTCTGAAGAGGATGTGGGATGGAGAGGAATAAATCAGAAACTGCTGTTGCATTGGAAGTCTATTAAGACTGATGATTCGACACGCTTACCAGAGCATAACTGCAGAAGTTGACCACATGAAAAATGAGCACATTAAAAATACATATATTTTAAATTTTGCTTCTGTCACATTGTTAAGGTTCCTTTTCACTTTGGCATGTTGTGGTAACAAAACTAGTTACCAGTACAAGTGTTTGGCTGTCCAGCATGGTTAAGTTGGTACAAGCAGGAGAAACAGACTGATTCTTTCTGGAACAAGTCGTGTCTAGTCTATAACTGATGCGAAAAGCGTGTATGTTTTTCTTTTTAACTGCAACTTTAAATTTGTAAAAGTTTTGGCCTGTGTTGACCCTGCAATGCCCAGGAGACTGTCAAGAAACCAGAACAGCATTGTGTTATTAAACACCCGGGTGTTAGCTGCTCCTCAAGAACTGTCTGCTGGTGCACTTTACTCTGGGGAGAACAATTTGAGGCACCTTTGCCCTGTTCGAGAAGCTCTCCTTAACTAAAACCATAAATTACTTCTCAATGCAGATGCTAAATACAGGCACAGGAGTGTTGTTGAGCAGCTCACATGGAGGTTGCTGGGTACACGATGAAAAGTGCTTTGCTCTGTACAGCATTTGGTTGCAACGATTGTGACACAGTTGTGTTGCAGCCTGGGCTTTGCATGGCCTGTGGACTTGTGGTAGGGTGCACACCACTGTCTTGAAAAACACTGCTCATGAATCAGTGCCTTAAAGCATTACTACCCATGAGGGGAGGGTGGGCAATTCAGTAACTCCCTCTTTCCTGCACACCTTTTCAGAGTAGCTGCATCCCTACTCTGCAGCCTGTATTTTTCATTGTCTTGCAAGATTTCAACCTTTCAGTTTAGGACAGAGCTGGCAAGCAGCAGGTGGATTTGAGTCAAGCTTACACTTGGTGATTTGGGACTAGAGCCCAGGACTTAAAGCTTCCAAAACCTGGGATTTCTCACTTCGGTTAGCAAAATAAAATGTTGTCATCTCTGTTGGCTCTTTGTGTTACAAACTGTATTTGAGACCACATGGCAAGAGTTGCGTGATCCAAGACTTTTCTCAGCATGTCCAGCACAGTAATATAAATGTGGGTTTCCTCAGACTCTTTGTGACTATGTGCACGTTTGTGTGTGTAATTTCTGAGTGACCTGTCCTCAGGCTGACTGTCTTTGGGAGAAGAGCTGGTTGAATTGATCCTGCTTCACATGGTTGAGCAGGATGCAAGGAAGGGGAAACCTTTCATGTAACAATATCACTGTGAAATATTGGAATGTGGGTTACATGGTGCTAAATCAAGGTAGTCTCTGGGGTAACATAGTTAATAAATTCTAAATAGGAGGTGACCCTTTCTGAGCACTTTCTCTAAACTTGTAATTTATATGCTAGTCCTGTGCATTACAGTGCTTAAAGCCTAGGTCAGAAATCCTCCATCCAAATTTGGCACCTACTCTTGTCTTTAATGGCCAAATTAATAGCAGTAGGTCACAGCCGGCTGTTTTGTAAGTGCAGGTTGATGAGGTCTGGTAGAAGAACAAGGGAGCATCAGAGCATGTGAGGAGCTGTGAGGTTTAGATGGATTTCCTACATTACCAGAGATGTCAAATGACCAGATGAATGTTTCTTTACTAAAATCAACTTAATTGTAAAGCACTGTTCATTATTTCTTTGAGAAACCTGAAGAAATGAAACAAGTTAGCAATTGGTCTGGCAGCTTTTTGTAGGTAAACTTTAACTGGTTTTGTGTAATTTTCAAAATGCCACAGACTTCCTTTTTTCATAGATTGGGTTGTGAGAATGCTGGTTTGTGTATATAATGGTGCATGTTCAAACTCCTTTGATAGCAAAGCTTTTACTTGCATAAAACAAATAAACACTTTCCACATATATTTGCTGTGTTACGTTGACAAAGCAGTGCCGGGGTGCTTGGAAAACTGTATGTTTGCACTGCTGGGACAGTGGACTCTGGATTTTAGGTAAGGAAAACAATTTTCATGGTGGCACTAATCAGCAACTGGAAGAGAAGCCCAGGAATCTCCACCCCCAGAGACACCCAAAGCTGGACTGGACAGACCCCCAGGAGCCTCATGAAAGCTGGCCCTGCCTTAGTGGGCAGTGAGCAGACGAAACAGCCTCCTGAGGTCACTTCCAGTCTTGTCTTTCTGGTCTTTGCTGAGTAAGATACTGAAAGGAAAAGCTAATAACCAAATGTGTTACATCAGTGTTTGGAGGGGAGCAGAGACTTCCCTCCCGTGGAAAGAGGGGCATCCCCTAGAAAAGGGTATTAACATAGTTTTACATGATAGTGCTACAAAAGCCTTAGCAACACTCTGTATATGGATTGTAGCCTTTTTAAAGCTGCCCAGCCCCTGTTGGTTTGGTGATCAAGGATTACAAAATGAGCAGGACTTGGCTAGAATAGTAACAGTGCTCTGAAGGTTTGTCCTGTGTGGAGTGTAAGGTGTGAATACCCTCCTGCTCCTCTACCTGGGGGCTGTTCAGTGAGAGGAGGTTCTAAAGGTGTTCTGTACTGCAGTGGGAGAATGGATAAAGCAATGGAGAAGGATAGCTTCTGCTCCTCTTTCAAGATTTAAACTTCAGGATTTGCAAAGCCCTGTTCTTAATTAATCATTGCTTTCCTTCTGCCTTTGGTTTCTAGTCTTTCTCATTGATTCAAATCCTGGCTTCTTGTAGTTGTTCTCACTACTAAGGGTGATGGATTGATATTTCAAAGCTTGGCCTTCCTGTCCAGGTCTTACAAACCTGGTGTGCATTGTGTGTGTGTGGGTCACAGCAGGCAAGTACAGCCACATTAGGTGCATCTGCTGTTTCAGGGGTCGAGGTGTGTTCACTACAGTTCAACAGAGCTTGTTTGCAAGAGGAAATGCAGTTATTCTCTCCTCACAGAAAGAAATAAGCACATCCTTGGTGTTGGCGTGCCAGTCAGTGCTGCTGAGTGTCGTGCTGTACGCTGTGCTTGTAATGCCATACACCAAGGCAGCTTCATTTGATCTTTTCTGCAAGATGTGCCTTTTTCTTTTTGTGACTCAGAGAATTGAAGCTTTTCTCCTGCTGCACTCTTCATGGTTTAAGCAGGCACACTTTAAATGCAGCCTGACAGTGTAGTTTGTTTGGAAGGGTTCATGGGATAAACAGGAATTTGCCTGCGGAGCATCTGAATCTGTGCATTCAAAGCAGCCAAAGATCTAGTGAGCCCAGCCCTGTGCTTGTAAGATGTCTCACCTGATCTGCATGCAGCCTTCTGTGAACTTCACTTGCTGCTTACAAGGAGAAAATGTACCTTTTCTAAATTCAAAAGTTCAGAGTTTGCTGTGTTTTTAAGAACGTGTGTTTATTGAGTTTCAGGCCAAAAGCACAAAGACCTCCAGTTCCTCTGCTTGGAGATGGCTGTCCTCATTTCACTTTCCGTAACAGGTGGAATGTATCTTTTTTTTTAACCGGGTTCACTGTTGTGTATCAAATTCCTTTGTACTGCAGGCTCAAACAGCCAGCTGGTGTCAAACCCATGCAGTGACATTCTCCTTTGCCTTTGTGAAAATTCATTATATTTTAGTAAGGCTGAGGAAACTGAAGTTGAAAATCAGTGGGGTGCAGCCAAATTAAAAAAAAAAAAAAAAGCAGCCTACCAGTGAGGACAAAACTGGTTAACTGACAGCTGACCTGATAAACAGCACAACTGTCTTCTTACCAGGCAATATGAGCTTTGAGGCAATCTGGATAACTAAACACTACTGGCCTGGATTCCTGCTACCCTTTTGCTATCTGCCACTTTATTAAAGAGGTGTACAGATTTTCCATGTGTCTGCCTCAGAGTCTCCTGGGATTTAGAGGAGAAGTCTGCAAAGTCAGTGTGTTTTTAATCTCTTCTACCAAGCCATGTTGAAATGAGTTTGGAGTCGGAGTAAATAAATCAGTGGGGATGAAGCTGAGTAATGGGTATTTCAATACATACTTGAGACGATTTTTAAATGGCATTTGGAGCATGCAGAGCAGCCACCTTGAGAAAGTACCAAAAAGAGGATGTATTGCCTTTTGAAGCACCACCAGCATCCCCCCACATGGGTGAGTTGCAGGTAGAGATTGTTAGTTAACCCTGAGCAAAGGCATGAGATTGCCCCAGGAGAGGAAACCATGTCCCTGAATACCCAGGGTGGGGACAGAGCTTTCCCTTGCACCCAGGGCCTGAGATGTTGCACTCAGTGCTTAGGTGTGCGTGGAGCCTTTTGATGGGTTGATGATGATGTATCTTTGTATAACTAACTGAAAAATAACAGACATTCTCCAAAATTTCTGGAACTGATAATTTCTTAAGGTGGTTTGAATGATTTTACTTCCCTTTGGCCCTTCATGATCTTTGCCTTGGTTCACTAAGGAAGTATGCTCTGCTGGAAGAAGTGACAGCCTGTAAAAATAGCACTGCCTTATTTTGCAGATCTGCTTGCTGTGAGGTTTCAGTTAGATCTGCTGACTTGGATTTAAAAATAAACTTTTCTGCTTTTTGCACCTGCTTGTCCTGGTGGTGCTTGATTTTGTGCTTCGGAAGCAGCAGCCATTTGGTGGTAGCTGAAATCCTCGCTGGATTGGGATCAGCAGCAGAGGTGATTGGGAGACCTGAGTTGAGGGGCTTTTGACTTTTCAGGCTAGAGGTGTTCATAAGGCCAGTATCTAAAAATAAAGAGGAGAAAGACCTTGTAGGATTTTTAGAGCCTCTGTGGAAGTTGTCAGTTCAAAATAAGTATGTGTTTTGCCAAGCATGCAGTGGAATTGCAGTTGGTGTTCCAAGCCATTTGCTGTAAGTGTATTATCCCTTCTCCTCATTGAATATTGCTGTAATCTAATCAGATTACATTGCAGTTCATTGCTGGGCCCAGGGAAAATAAAGAGCGGTACTTCAGAAGAACATAAGCGTCTTGAGTTACTGCCTTCTTCACACGTCGGGCTGACATTAAGTGTTCATTTAGAGCCAGATTCATGGAGGTATGGAGATCAATGAGTCTGGCTATCTAAACAGGCCTGAACCAGATCTCCATCTTTCCACCCTCTGGAGCATGCAATGGAGTGTGGTCCTCAGTGCAGCGCCTGCCCCTGGCTGACAGAGCTGACCTTTACATACGTGTTGGCTGGCAGCTCGGCTCTGGGATTCTGCACGGGTGAGGGGTTACTCCACATTAGCACACATTGGCCTGGTGGCTCTTCAGCTTCAGGAATTCTCTTTTCCTTACAGAGTTCTTTTTATTAGCATGTTCTGGCGTTTATTGAGAGCACAAGCTTGGTGACTTCTGTCACCTGCTTTCCTTGAGCCATTGATGGGTGTAGCAGTTGGAGCAAAGCAGTTGGATCTGCTCAGATTAAGACTGTTAGGTTTACTGAGCTATGCACAGACTTTCTGGAAGTACCTCTTGCTATAGATCTGAAAAGAAATGGGGAAAAGGTATGGGCAGTATTAGTGGACAGCTTGATTGTGAGTACAGATATTTTGCAGACCCTGTATGTTTTCAGTACTGAAACTATTTGTATTCTATAGAATAAAACGTATAAATAATGGAAAACGGTATTGTGGCATTTCCTCTTCTAAACAAATCTGTTTCTAATCATGCTTTGGTTTTGTGGCATTAAAAACTTGATGCAGAATTCTAGGTTCATAAATATGAACAACAGGCACCTGTAAGGAGGGATGGATATTAAATCTTGCAAGAAATCACCAGAAGCAAAATTCTGTCTGTGCTGGCAACACCGTTTGTGAAAGGAAGTAGGAGGAGGGCGCAAGCCAGCTTGCACTCCTGACACAAACACCTTAAACCTGAGGATTTTGTTCCTGGGAAAGACTTCTGCTTGGATTTTGGCTGCTCTCTGACAGGATGTTGTGGTTCAGTGATGCATTTTGTGTCTCTTTACAAGTTCATGAATCAATGACAGACTTCGTTTCTCAGAATGTACTGATGCATCCTGTGATAACTTAAACATTCCCAAAACACTTTTATCCACATGTGTGTGACATCATCTTTCAAATCAGAGGGCCACAGGTGAACTTTGCATTCATGCACTGAAGGCTGACTAAACCCAAACTGTCCAGAGATCATAGCAGGACCGGTTCATGACTGTATTTATATGTTGCATGGACTGTGTAGAGACCTCTGTGTGCATAGGTTAATTTCTGACCCTGCTGCTTTAATGGCAATGCTCGCGTTGACTCCCATGGGGTGAGGATTTCGCCCAGTGCTAAGCTAGAAGAACAGCTAAAGTAAGCAAAAATGCTGCTCACTGAAGGAATAAGCAAGATCAGAAGAAGTCACAAGATCTTTTTTGCATATTCTTTAACAAACTGACTGGAACATGGTCATAGTCTGTTCCAAAGACTTCTGAAAGCTGGTGGTTGCCAAGGCAGGCTGTGGGCTAGGGGTGTCTCAGGTCTCCTGTTCCTCTGGCTTCTTTGCTGCTTTAACTAGCTGTCACTGCCACTCTTCTCCTCAACGTCTTCATCATCTAAGATCAATGAAAATGCAATGTGAGATCCTGCTAGTTCCATCCATGAACAAATGCTAGTTTCTTCTGCAAATGAGAAAATAAACCACCCACTGCATTTTCCTCTCAGCTGGATTGTGTGGGGCTCTGGCAAATGTGACAGAGAACTTCATAGCAGGCCTCTGTAAATATGTTTTCCAAGTAATTTGTCCAAAAGGGCACTTGATCAAACATTACAAGCAATCTGTTCCTTTGCAATGACAACTGCAGAGGTGAGGTATAAGACAATGACCTGCCAGAACTGTTTTATTAAATTTGGTTAATCTAAAATTCATAGGTGAGTTTGACCTTGAATCTGCATTTGTTGATCCAGTCATCACTGAAATTAAATTAAATTTAAAAAAAAAAAAACACCTCAGGAAATTTTTTTCCTCTGGCTTTGAGCAGCAGCTTTCACAGACTTTACCAAGTGCTGCTCAGAAAGGCTCACAGCAGCTGTAGGAATAGCGCTGTCCTGTTCTCTTGTCCTGCCCGGTGGATGCTGAACAACATCTGTCTGTTGTCTGCAGTTTTTGATGTGTTTTTCCAGCTTACAAGCTTTACCTGGAGATTGTTGACAGCCTGAACATAGAGAGCTGCCATAGCTCCAGTTTCAGGTTTCTGTCCCAGTAGTAACACCTGTGCTAGTCCCTTTTAAGCAAATCTGTCATGTTTTCTCTGTCTGCTGTAACACCCTAGAACTGATCCCACCATCCTTGAGTTTCATGGAGACATCCACATAAAAAGTTTGGCAAGATCAAGGTCCATGCCCCAGGTAATCAGTGATGGAAACTGCTTGCTCTTCTAGCAGCATGAGTTTGGATAAGGGTTGAGTAATGGCCATTAACTTAAAATGTCCTACTGTTAGTCATTTGTCACAGCCTCCATGTTCAGAACTGCATTTAATAATCCAGCTTCCATTCTGCTCCTGCTTTAATCTTTACTCAAAAATGGAGGCCTCTTCTGATAACTTTGAAATTACAAAAATATTACACCCATTTTTCATCATTCTCTCCCTTTTGGGAAAGAGGGAAGTGGCTGGCACATTTGGACTATGCCCTTAAAGATAAAAGATGAGCTTGTTAATAAGTTGGAACCTTAAAGGCACTTCCTGAAAGGCAGCATCTTCTGAGCCAGCTGGGGTTGTTCAACAGTGAAGTGAGAAGAGGAAGATAAGAGGTTGATTGTAGTGAGTTGTTTGGAGTATATAGAGGCCATGCAGTTGTACAGCTGCACATTTCATCAAATAATCATTTCCTTGATATATGATCATCACTAAATACAAACATAATGACTCCCATAAAACAATTGAGTCTCTTTCCTACAATCTCTCCCTATTGTCTCTCTGTGATGCTGAATGACAAGCAAGCATCGAAAGAAATCATTTATGCCTTTATAGTGGACTCATTGTAGTGTCGTGGTCCACAGACTTCTGTTTAATTATCTCACATGAAAAAAGTTTGTGGTCTTTTACAGGCTTAGGCAGGAAGGGAAAAGCAGGGAAGGTGAGAGTGAATGCACATTTTGCCTTGCAGAGTTGCCTTTTACTTATGAGAAATAAGGCTGATGTTATCACCCACTTTCTAATCAAATTTGACAGGAGCATTTTGTTAAGCCACTTTCTCTTAGTGAGAATTCTGATGAATACACCTCTCGTCTCCAGTTTAGAAGTATTACTTTACGCTGTTCCCAGGCATTGTTTGCCTTAATGGATGAATTATTATAGTGTGTCAGAGAAGCAGATAATTCACGGCCTCATTGTATAAAGTGAGAGCCCAAGGCACAGCAGTTTGACTTGCATAGCTGTAGGGCAGTGAATGGAGCCCAGGTCACCCACCCAACATACTTGTGGTTTGGTGAAAAAGTTTGCTGGTGGGGCCTCAGTATTTCTGTTGGGAAGTTACAGCTGCTGTAGGATGTCATGACTTTCTTCCAGGGACCTGCCTGTAAGTGAAGTGGAGAGGGACAGTGCATTCAGCATATTCTCTGTCAGATGCTCTTTTTGCCACCACATCTGTGAGTTGATAGCACTGAAAAAGAAATTATCTCCACTGGTCTTCTGCTTACCTGGCTCATGGCTCTGTCCTTGAGTCAGTAGGCAGTTGGTTACTTATGGAGCAGGTTTCTGAAAAGATAAACCATAAATTAATTTGGAAGCTGAAGCGGGTTTTGTATGACTGTGGCATTGACCACTACAATAAACTTTTTACTAGATTTTAATTACTCAGGTGCATAGCCAGTACCAGGACTTGCACACACATTAATGCTGCTTGTAAGGTCCATCTCTGTGTGCAGAGCACACATGTTGGCTGCCCCTCCCGCTGTGAGTAAACTGCTCATCAAACTGTAATTTATATAAAGCATATGTTGGTCTTGTTCACTGCAGCTGAGATTGGATAAAAGAAATCTGAATTTCCATCCCTTGTTATGTTTGGATATTTTCAAACCACTGCAGTGGTACAAAATGGTTGCCTTCTGTCAGTTGTGTAGCCAGCTGAACCCAGCCCTTTGGAAACAGGAGCATCAGTGCAGTTGTGCTGGTGGGAAGCAGCCTTTACAGTAACCTGCCGAAAGCTGAGATAAACCCTTTGCACTGCGGGTGTTCCTGGAAGAGCACCTGAATGCATTGGTGATGGCCATGGTCCTCCAGCTCAATAAATCAGGGGGCAGTGAGAGGCTTGTATTTTTTTTTTTTTTTTTTGCTTTCTCAGGAAGCATTTGTATTCTTGACAGTTAATATAGTTGGGAACAGGGAAGTAAAGCTCTCTTTAACTCCAGTGCTGTTGGAGTCCTTCATACATTGAGGAGAAGCAGTGGGATTCAGGTGTGGGAGAAGATGGGCTGATACTGTCCTTGGTTCAGTCTGGTGAGCCTTGCCAGCCTTGACCCACTCCCTGCACCCCTTCCCGGGTCCATGCTGACCAAGCAGAGGTGCTGGCTCAGCCCTCCCAAACTTTTCAGCAGCACCCCTCATTCTTCTTTCCCAAGCAGAATCCCAAACCTATCTTCTGCAACACCTTGTTTCCACAAGGGACATCAAAAATTTCTCAAAACCGTTTATTTTCCTTTTACCTTCACTTCATTAGAGTAGTCCTCATTCACAGAATAAAATTGACACCTCGTCCTTTGATGTTCTTGTAAACACTTATGGATAGCATGAAGTTTCAAAAGGTGGGAAGAACCAGTAGCCCACTCATCACCAACCAGTTGCATTTGGTTTTTTCCCATGAAAAAACCTCTTTATTCCAGGCTTAATTTATTCTGTTGTGGCTTGTTATTTTGGTTTTTTTTTACTCTGAACTTCGTTAGGCTGTTCTGCTGACCTTGCCCGTCCATCTGTACTATCTGTTGAGGGGATATATTTATACTTTGGTTGGTTGTGTTTTAGGTAAAGTTCTGTTACCTTGGAATTTAATATTAATAGTAACTGACCCTTGTTTCCTAGTCTCCCCAAACACATGGTGCCTTATTTCCTTTTTATTGTTCTAATACAACCCTTCCTTTTTTCGTAAAACAGACTTAGGAAAGCAGTGTCACTTAACCATTAATGGTCCTTAATATTCCAGCATTTCATTGAGTTTTCAACCTAAAAAACCCACCTTTTGCTTAAACTTGATTCAGAATTGCTCTGCTGGTAGCCAGGGAAATTTTTGGTTCATTTGTTCTTCTCTGCCATTGCAGTTGTGCCACATTAGGCTCTGAAATAAAATTACTTTTATTTGGCAGTGGATCCAGAGAAAAATGGCCATGTTTTGGGACAGAGATCCACTCCTTCTTGGATGTTGTCCTCTTTCTCCACTTTCTTTCTCTCTGTTACACTTCTCCCCGTCTTCTGTACTGCGTTTTGAGTTACTGGAGTCTGTCTCAGCTTGTGCAAGTGCAGCATCACCAGAAGAGACGGGTCCAGACCCAGCCTGGAGTCCGTGTGCTCTTCCCACCTGTATGCAACGAGTCTACAGCTCTTTGATGTTACCAATAATATTATTTCAAAAGCTCCTTATAAAAACATGAATAATCAGGCAAGTGACAAAGGACTTTCTGTTCATCTTTTTGAACAATACCAAATAGCCACAATTTGTTCGAGTTATTTGGTGTCTTTGTTCCAGAGCCATTTCATGGGCACAGGATTTAATTCTGCAGGAATGCAGGAAGATGGTGACTTGTTTCCATGTTTAAAAAATCAAAATGTTAAAAGTTTCTTAGGAAGATTTTTTTTTTTTTTTTTTACTTGAGCAATGCTATTTTTAAAGCCTAGGGAAGATTTTACTCTATGATACAAGTCTAAGGTTATTTTAATAATCAAATAAGACTTTTAAATAGATGCTGATATATTCAGTGTTTCAGAGAGCACTACAGTTTGGAAACGGTTCGTAAGAAGGTTGATGTTTGTATCCTGAAATAGTAGATTTGACTTGCAAATGGCATCTAAGCAAGTACCAAAACTAACGCTAACCGAAACAAAGTGATATGGAAATGTAGTAGGCTGATGGGAGCTGGTGTTGCTGATGGAAGCGGGGAAGGAAGGGACATGTGCTGTGAGGAAGGGGGCTGGAGCTGGGGCTGGAGCTGGAGCTGGAGCTGGAGCTGGAGCTGGGGCGGAGCGGCGGAGCCCCTGGGAAAGCGCTGGGCTCGTGCCGCCGGGGGGACGGGCCATGGCGGCGGCGAACAGCGCCACCTGCTGGCGGTGCCGGGAGCACGCCGGCACCGGGCCCTGCAGCGGCAAAAAGCCTTTGAGGCCTTGGGCCTGAACAATCTAGGGGTGGGAAAGTTGCATCGAATCCCCTAGGTTTATTTGTGAAATGTGGAAATAATCTGTTCACAGATGCGCACGCCCTTGAAAGCTGTGCTGCTTGGCTTTTGACATCTCAGCCTCTTTTCTTTCAAGTCTTCTGCCACAGGCTTGGGCCTCATGGCACAGAAAGCTGCCTGGAAGAACTGTGTTTTAATTGTGTTTGGTTGCTCGATTCTGGTCTCTAGGTGAACAGGAATTAGTCTCTTCCTGGGATGACAGATTCCACTTAGATCTGCCCTGTTAATAGCCTGGTTGATTCTACGGTTACTACTACTCTGTTTCACAATTGCTCTGGAAGACTTGGCAGCTCCATCCTGGTTGTTATGCGTCTACACCAAAGGCAGGAATCTCATCAGGGGTCTCACCTGCCTTTTTGTTCTTGTTTTTCAGGTGGCACCAGAGAGATTGGGTCTGCTCTCACCAGGATGTGTATGAGGCACAGAAGTATAGAGTCCAAACTCCGGCAGTTCTCAAGGTGAGTGGCTCCATACCTGGCCCAGCACTGGAGGTTCCTCCTTCAAGTGCTGCTGGGGAACATCTAAAGCTGTTCACCAGCATTGTCTTCTCTGCTGACTTCTGCCCGTGTCACTGAGAGCAGGAGTTGTTTTCTCCCTGCAGCACATTTGGTGCTGTGAACATTCAGGGTTTCACTGCACATTCATGGGGCTGGGCCAGTTCACCTCAAATCACCTCCGAATGCTGCAAATTCCCACTGTCAGTTCCTGTTGCTCAGTGCTGAGCAGGCAGCTGCTGATGTGACCGACTGACCAGGCCTTTGTTTCAGGACTTCAAGCTTTGTCTCTTAAGTTTTAAACGAGCAGCAGCAGCTAGTGTTGTGCTGCTTCCTCAGCTTACTGCACAGCCCAAATAGCTTGCAGCTAAGAGAAAAACCTTCAGCAGAGCAGTATACAAAATGCAAATTCTCTCATCCTGTTTTTGCAATTGAAGTTAGACTGTAGAGGTAGTGAGAGAGAATTAACTCATGTGAAACCTGGGCTGTACAAAAACAACCTACTTCTATAGTAAGTAGTAGTTTGCATGTGTGCCTTTTTAACCAGACCTAAAAGTTATATTTGACCTTTGGTGAACAGAAACAATGCTTCACCATTTGCCTGATGTCCTGCTTTGTTTTTTCCCCTTTTCCCCCATCCTTGGAAGTTTTCAAAGCCAGGTTGGATGGGGCTATAAGCGGCCTGGTCTAGTGGAAGATGTCTTGACCATGGCAAGGTGGCTGGAACCAGATGACCTTTAAGGTCCCTTCCAATCCAAAACATTCTACTATCATTCTGTGATTATTTTAAAGTAAAGTTATTTATGAAATTGGTTGTGGGGAGAGAGTTTTAGTCTCCAGTTACCACAGAATTAGCTGTTCAATGGTTTGATCCCATTCTCATTAATTAGTGGAGCATTACTGGTTCTGTATCATGGACTCCACCAATGTGAGGTGAGGCATATCAGTGGGCAGGATATTGTTCTCTTGTACAACTGCTCTGTCTTCTTGTGTATATACATGTACTATTTAAGTTTCTAATCTCCATGGCTGCATGAACCTTTCTGGTCTCCAGAGTATCCATTTAAATTGTGTGACGGTTGAGTAGGATCTGTTTACACTGAACTGTTTCGGGTCACTCCTTTGCTTTACACTCTGTTCCTCACTGTCCTGACCTTCTGTAATTCTGGTTATCTTGTGATGTGGATTTTTGATTTTTTTTTTTAATCTACTTCTTTCTTTTGCTTTCTCTGGTGTAAACATTTTTATGTTCTGATATTTACATTGTGACACTGGTAGCTGTCACAGCAAAAAGTAAAAATACTCCAATATTGACCTTGGCTCTCTCTGTAAGAATAGGGGCATCTGCAGGATTTGATTGCTCTTTGTGTTTTTTCAACAAAATTAGTGCTTTAATTGACTGTCTGATAAACCCACTTCAAGAACAGATGGAAGAGTGGAAGAAAGTGGCCAATCAGCTGGATAAAGACCATGCAAAAGGTAGTTACAGAGGAAGAATTCTTTAATAGGAGTAAGATTGTAATACCAGTTTTTCTTCCTCTTTTCATGTTTGTACTGGGGAACTGAATGACATGCTTAAATATGTATAGCAGTTTTTCTCTTTTAAAACACTCCTCTCCCAAAATGCTTAACAAAATGTTAATCCTTGCCATGTGCATTTTGAAGGTTTAGTTTGCAGGAGCCCCGGGATGGGTTGTTTTTCTAGACTGGTAGGCAGTGACTGGGTCTAACTCTGTTAGCCCACTCTGCCTGTATGTGCTGAGGATTGGAGATGCCACATCTATCCCTGCAGAGCCCTGGGGTGTCGTTAAAAGCAGCTTGTAAGATCATGTTATGCCTCAGCCATAGCATCCTCCAGAGACTGCAGAGCCCTGTAAAACACTGAGCATCGTTATTTTATGCCTGATGCCATGCAGAAAGTGCACCTGGGGAACGGGAGAGCTCTGCTGTTGGACATGGGATGCCCAGGGCTGCAGTGGTGATGATGGCTCCAGAGGCTTTCCTGGGGGAATGAGCAGCAAGCAGCCAAATCTTGCACAGCAACTGCATGTTGGTAGATGCCTTTGGCTTTGTAAAACTTGTACTGGGAATGGTGGCCCTCTAGCACAGGTACTGAAAGCAGATTGCAGTTCGCCACTGACTGACCCTTGAAAATTTAAGACTTTTGTTACATCTGAAAGAAGCAGCAGCAGCATAATTTCTATTGGGGAGGGTGAGAACTGATGGGAAGGAGTGGGCTTGACCTCCAAGAGAGGATTTCCTTCTTGCCCCATTATTACTGGGGTCAAATAGAAGCAGTTGAATCAGCAGCTCTTGAAAAACTTCCTGCCTTGTGCTGCAGAGAGTGTTAAGCATGTAGTGAGCAGGGGAGAGGAATCACATGGGGTCATGCAGGTAAGGGTGACACGGGCCAAAGTGGGAGTGAGATTTAGAGTTTGCTGGGCAGACTTGGGTGTTGGGAGTGCAGTTGGCCTCGGTACAATTCCTGTGCCTGCCATCAATCTGCTTCTGTTTTTCCATCTACAGAAGTGTAGTAACACTGATCTCCTTTGTTAAAGTGTATGTGTATATGTATATACATGCATACATGCCTTTTATCTTTTTTTTTAAGTATCAGTTTTCATATCTGGTACCTTTAGTGTTCCTGCACTAGAAGTTGAATATTTTGTCCTGGGGTTTTAATTCTCCTGGGATTTGTAGCTCATCTGAAAATGAGGACAAGTGCAGTGTGCTCCACTTCATCAGAAGGATCTGGCAATGTGACCCTTCCTTGGGCAGAGTTTTAGCACCCTCTTCCTCTGCCTGACTCTCATGCTGGAGAGGGATCACAGGATATTCTCAGCCTTGCCATTTCTGGATACTTGTTTTTTGAACACAGATGTTTTGAGAAACCTGTCATCTCTGTTTTCCATTCCTGAGAGTGGATGAGTCTCTGAAATGAAAAGCACTCTGATTTTGAACTGTGTTCTCAGTTGTTATTTCTGTAAAGGCTTTGTTTATTTGGGAAAGATTTTGGTATGTGAATGTGCTCACACCCTAAAATGTTACATTAAGCCAAATGTATAGGCTTTACAAAATGTGAGTTCTAAGCCGCTTTGTTTAACAGTAGCTGTTCTCTAAAAGTTTGTAGTCTTAACGTCTTTAAATGTAGCCTTTTCTGTGAAAAACATTAATTTTGACATTGATTATATTGATAATAGAGATTGCGTGTGTTTTTTAGAATACAAAAAAGCCCGCCAAGAGATAAAAAAGAAATCATCTGATACATTGAAGCTACAGAAGAAAGCAAAGAAAGGTAACTTGCTTCATACTCTACTGTTAACAGTCTCCTGAGCGGTGCTCATTGACAAAGATTGAACAGTGATAGGACTTTCTACTGTAATAATTCTGCCCCTCTAATGTATTCCTGGTACATACTTGAGTACCAGGATACAATTACTGTATGTCATTTAAATCATGTTCTGAAGCTGCCTCTAATGTTCTTTCACAAAAGCCTTAAAACTGTTTGTGCAAAGTCAATCATGTTTTAAAATAGATCCCTTACTGCTAACTTTTTCTTTTTAGGAACACTGACACTCTTAACATGACTTGTGCAGATACCCATAAAATTTTCTAGAATCTTTTGGAATAATATAAAAAAAGCCATTATGTAAATGTTCCCTAACTATTAACATTTCTCACTGTTCTCCCTTTTTGCCACTCTTCTTCTTTTTCATTTTTTTTTAACAGCCTGTAATCTCCTACCCCTTACTTTATCGATCAGAGTGTGAGAAGATGGCATGGGTTGTTGTTGGGGTGGGGAGCACTTGGCAATCATAGAAAACTAAAGATGAGTGAGAAGAGAAAGGGACTTTTCCTGCAAGGCAGTTTGTTTCTTTTAGCACCTGTATCTTATGCTCCTGTTGCTCTCCCACCACCACCTTGTCGCAGGGGTTTCATCACTGTTTTGATGGAAACATGCAGCACTGCTAGCTGCAGCTTTGCCATCATTAAGGGTTTTACTTGGCCACGTGCAAACCCCACCAGGCTTTGGAACAATGATAGGGAGCTTGTACAAAAGACTTCCTGGTTCCCTTTCCTGCCCTGGGTTCTCCCCAGCTGGGTCAGAAGTGTTTGAGCAGCTCTCAGTCTGCAGGTTGCAGCTTGTCCTTCCCCTCCTGCCTAAAAACTGTGAACCCAGGGAGAAGCAAATCAAATGCTGGGGTGGGGAGTTTCTTGGAATTTTGAAATTGTGTAAGTGTTACCCAGAACAGGTGAGCTGTCTCTAACTGTCCTTCCTAATAGGTGAGTCAATAATTACACTGGTAGAAAGCCACATGACTGGAAAACTGCTCTTGAATTTTAGCTGACTTTAGATAAGAGATGAGAAAAGAAGAGATGAAAGCCAGCAAGAGGGAGCTTAGCTCAGTAGATTCTGTGTGTCTGTTTGTCAGTTTAGTGTTTAAAATAAGAATAGTGATCATTAGGGGAACATGACTTTTTGAGATAAGATTTTATTTTTGGGTGATGCATAAACATGTTTCTCATTTGTGTGATGAAATGTCTGATTTCAGACCAACAGGTTTAGAGAGTTTGTGATATTCCTTCCATGTCTCCTCCTGTCTCCCCACCTTTTCTAGTCTTATTTCTTCTTACGCTTGTGTGGTACAAACAACCCATCAGTGCATGGTAGGTGAGCACTGAGAAAAAAGCTTGGAATGGTTTGGGTAGATGTCTGGGATCTGTGAAGGAGCCATTTTTTAGCCTGTTTCTCTATGGATTGACAGCTGTCTGGCTCCATCTCCTCTTTATCCTGCTTCTGAGTGTTCAGTAAATCAGTCTGCAATATTGAAGGAGGAGACATCATTTTCTGTAAAGTGTGAAGAAGAAAGAGAAGTACTTAAAAGCTGCTGGAAAAAAACCAACCCACTGTTCTCATACTGCAGATGCCACCTGCATCTGTCAGCAGTGGTTAAAGCAAGCAGACCTGGTCCTTGGATTTTTTAGTTTCATATCCCCCTCCTCAAATGTGAGCCAAGTCTCATGATTAGAGTCAGGAAACTGGTGTTTTGTCCTCCTTCACGATTAAACATCCTTGAGCAAGGAGTGGAACAGGCCTCATTTTGCCATCGTTGTAGCAGTCAGAATGTGATTGATGTTTTGTTTCTTTTTTCTTTTTTTTACTGTAATTCCCTTGCTTAATTTTGCTGTTATGATATTCTTTTGGAGTTGTAGTGAAGGTGCTGTTTTTCTGTGCTGTCCCCCTTGGAGTTGCTGTCAGACTCATGGTGTTTGGTCCAGATCACAAAACCAATAGGAGTCAGGAGAGGTTTGAGTGTATGGGGCAGGTGGAAGAGCTGAGGACTCACAGGTAGCCAGTACAGGGAAAAGCAGGAGCTGCAGTATTTTTGAGGAGCTGAGAGTTGTTCTCATGGCCACTGGGGAGGAGAGATGCAGGGAGGCCTTTGCTCATATGGCTGTGCGTGTGAATGCCCAAAGCTGTTGGCCCCAGCATGAGTGGACAGGAGGTGGGAGGAAGGTCTCCCTGCCTTCTCGCAAGTTATCTACAATGCTTAAATGTAGAAGAAAAAAACAGGAGCAGATGCTTTTTCCCCCCTTTGTTGTTTTGATCCCTGTCTTGAGGAAATAAAGCTTTGGTCTGACTGCAACGTCAAAGGTTGTTGTGAAAATGTTTTGTATGTACCCATCTTGACAGATTTGTTCAGTGTCCTGTGGGGTGAAGTATGTTGCTCTTGCTGCTACTGTGGAATAAAAAAAATCAAGAAGGGGTTTATTTTATAACATGATAAAGCTGCAGAAGTGATTCTGCCTTAGGACACAAATGGGGTTTGAACTATGGGAAAACTCTGCTGGCGGGCATGTGGCTGAGTGCATGAATGTTTTCCTGTGTCTTCAACTCTCCTGTTTCTCTCTTTTTCAGACTTAACTTTTTTTGTTCTGTTCTTCCTCAAGCAGGACCTGTCCCTTTAATTTTTCTGTAAAGTTACTGACTCACCTATGGGAACTCTAAAACAACCAATTCATTCCTTTCCTAGCACTTGTAAGAATACTTTTGAATTAACTTTATGATTATCTGTGGGCAAGCAGGATGTTTGCTGAATTCTGGATTTGCTTCAATACTGTGCATGCTACTAAAAAGTTCCTTTAGGTTTATTCTGCTATTTCCCATCTGACCTTATGGGAAAGTGGTTTTCTTCTGTTTTGGGCAGAAGGAACCAAATGTAACCCTCCACTTTCCTTGTTCGTGTCATGGCAGTGGTGCCCCCTGGCCCTGACGTGTTGGGCTGCAGAGGCTGTCTCTCACAGCTGATGCTGCAGCATGCACAGCAGCTCCTTGCTCCTTGTCTGCATCCTGAGGACGTTTAGGAAGGAGGGTTGTGGGCTGTGTGGCTTGTCCTGGCAGGAGTGCTGCAGGTTGGGCTCCCCACCTTGGCTCTGAGGGGCCAAATACATGGGGGTTTTCTTCTTCCATGGCTTGTGTGCTCTGTTTGTTCTCATTCCGTGTGGCCAAGTTGAAAGTTCAGGCTGAGCATTTAAGATCATGTATTAGAAATTATGTTTGCAGGGTATGTTAATTGCAAGAAGGGTGTTTCCAAAGCTTGAAGTGATGGGGAAAACACCAAGCTGTCCAAACAAAACAAAAGGAAGTCCAGGGTCCTTTCTGGAACTTTGCTAGGGTATTTTTAGTGAAGTGACACAACTGTGAAATGAAGGTCTTGCATTTCAAAAGACCTCACAGAGAAAATTTTCACTCTGTTGCCTTTAACTATACCAAAAAAAAAAAAAATCCACCTGAAGCTAAATCTGTGTAGTCTTAAATAAGATCCTGATGCACCTCCCAGATCCATGCAGTCCCTGAGGGTGTCATGGTGATCTTCAAGGTTCATCATTTTCCTTACACCCTTGTTCCCATGGGGAGCAGGCCCCTCCCTAGGGCTTGTTGCCCACCCCAGCATTGAAACTTATCTCTTGTCTGAACAGATGAAGTTGTATAGTGCATGGGATTGCAGACATCTTCTAAAATTCTCTTTGTTTTCAGGCAAACATTGGCTATCAGAAGTCAGCCCAGCTAACCTGAGTCAGCAGAATAATTATGCATATACTTAAAATAAATTCCATGTTCAGGTTTCTGCTGAGTCAGGGCCTCATAAGTGGATCCATAGCTGCTAGAAGCTGTTGTTGCTGTGTTGAATCAGGAGAGAGTCAGCAGCTGTGGCTCTGCATGTAACCTTTTGGGAAGGTTAACAAAGTGCATGATTCTTGAAGAAAAAAGGATCAAGTGACTAAATTAAAATATATCTAAACGTATGTGTAAAATCTGGAGTGCATGTTTGGTCTATTTTCTGTATTTCAGCTTGGCTATTAATGAATAATTAGACAGGTTTCCCTTCTGCATATAATAACATGACTGGTAGGTTTCATTTTCAGGTTCTTAATGTGACACTGTGTGAGCTTTGAGGAAAATGTTTAAATCCAAGTGGATATGTAAGAAGTTGTTGAACGTAATGCTCCCAATAACAAAACACATGTTAATATGAAAACTGAGTTTTACCTGTCAGACGTGTGTAGAAGCTTTTGCAGAGTTCTCTTAACATTCAGTACAACATTTCTTCTTGTGTCCCATCAATGTTGAGTATCAAAACTGACAGTTTCTCCTTTTGAGTATGCAGCAGTTTTGGAAAGTGTTCTGTGATTCTAATGAAATTCAGATACTAGAACATGATTTTTAATTTACTGTAGAACATGATTATTAATTTACTGTAATACTGCCAAAAGTGCATTTTCTGCCTCCTCCTGGTTAGCAAAGATATGACCTCTTTGTGTTTTAGAGCCTTTTTAAGCTGTTTTTGTGTTATCCTCTGTACTCTTTCTGTACATGGCACTTGCCCCATCTGGATTGGCAGGCTGGGGAGGGAGAATCCCTGGCCAGAGCCTTCCTCCCACAGGTGGGAGCCTCATTCCTCTAAATTGATCAAGTGTGGCACAATGACTGAAGTGAGAGCCAAAACACTGTTGAGTCGTCAGTAAGATGCAGCTCAGAAGGAGGAAAGCTAATGAGCAAATTATCCTTATCTGTTGCAGGGAAAAAATCCTGTGTGGATGAGGCCATGGTGCCTGCAGGGCTTTTTGGTGTGTTTTGTTGTTTTGGGGTTTTTTTCCTTGCAAGCTTATAACGCGAGCTCTCCTTCACAAAAATGCAGTGAAGACATGTTGGTAAAT
The DNA here is from genome assembly GCA_013399195.1 of Dicrurus megarhynchus. Lineage (NCBI taxonomy): Eukaryota > Metazoa > Chordata > Aves > Passeriformes > Dicruridae > Dicrurus > Dicrurus megarhynchus. Next base: position 163,944 of record VXAD01004825.1, read on the forward strand.
TGGTGACTGAAGACATTTCATTGATTCACTTTCATTCCTTGAGTTTTGAAGGCCTCTTGATAGTTCCCCTCTTCTTGACAGCAAGCCAGTTTTATTACAAAACTTTATTATAGAAAGTTTTTAAATTAAAACACCATATCATAGTTAATCTTTTTGATGTTCTTCCACATTGCATCAGCAATTAGCTTTTCATTTAATTAACAATCTATTAATGTAATTGATTGCAGCAGAGGACATCAAAAAGTGCTGTGGTTACTCACACAGCACCCGCCTAGAGTTCTGCAGGTTTGAGTTCCCTCTTCCCTTCAAGGGAATGAGCTTTGTGCCACTTGACCAGGGTCTGGTTATCCGTATTGTGCACTTTTTCTGAAGCACAGGTTAACATGTTCTCACTGAGGAGTCTAAACTGGTTTAAGTCTCTTAAAGTAAAACTGTATGGTAAATAACCAGGGGTTTAATTTGCAACAGCTCACCAGGATGCAAAACTAATGCGTTTGTCTTTATCAGCAGTGGAAGAAGTCAAAATAGTCTAGTCCAAACTGCTCACTCTTGTCTTGGCGCTGATGATAATGTCTAAATTCTAGGAATGCTGGAATACCAGTTTGACTTTTTTTATTTTCCTTTCTGTGTCAATTTTGTGTCCTGCAATTTCTCACCATGCGCACCTGCCTGACAGCTGAGGCTCTGGGTAAGTCTGTGCCATGCTGTGACCCTGGTGGCTGGTTTATTGTAGCCCTTGCTGTGGCCTCTTTATGGTGTCTGGTCTCCACTAACTGCCTAGACTTTAATTTCTAATGGAACTAAAATATTGCCTAATCCTAATGGACAAACCATCTTTTGATTTATTTTCTTTTGGTATCTAATTGGAACACTATAAAAGAAGAAAACCAGTATTGTGGATAAACCTCTGGTTTATTTTAGAAAGGGATTAACATGGACAGATAAGTCTTGTCATAGTTAGGAGAGAAGTTAAATGGAATAGACATGTCATCAAGGTGATGTTCAAATAATTGAGTATCTTATTGTTAATATGACTTTTAAAGTCTAGAGCCTAAAGTCCTTAATGTTGGTCTTTGTAACCTGTGATCCAAATTCCCTTTTTTCTGAAAATCGCATGCATATTTCTTACCTGATAGATAAGAAATCACTATATTTACTTCATGCTGGGGAAAGGGTTGGAATTCAGCATCACAGTTGTCTCCTGTTGCCTGATCACGTCTCAAATTTGTTGAAATTGGGGTGCTGTTTCAGCTGTTACGCAAATTTAAAGTAGCTGCCTTGAGATCTCATTGTGAATGAAGCATGGTGTTTCTGAATCTGAGCAAAGTACTCATACCTGCACTTGTAAGTGTAATGATGTAGCTGTTGCCTTTGGGAGAAGCCTGGATTGATTAAATTGGGAAGCTTTCAAACGAGGCACCTCTGCTGGGCTCCTGGAGCTGGGCCATGTTGAGCCTGCCTCTTGTCTCCAGTTTTTGAAACCACACATTGTAGTTTCCTTGGTTTGTAATTCAATCTAGAAATGTCATTTGGCAACTTGCATCTTTTCTGTTAAGGCAAAACTTTGCACTTTTGAACACGAGCAGCTGACCCAGATCTCCAGTAGCCAACAGAAAGGCTCGGATTTGGTTTCTGAAGGAGTCTGAACTTAAATCCCAGTTATCAGGTTGTTCACATTTCTATAAATGGTGGTAGAATTCTGTTCTCAGCAGAGATCCATATTAGTTAATTTGTTGCCTTTAATGTGCAGAACTTAAAGGAGTTGTTCATTCTGGCAGCTGAAGCATGTGTGCTCTTGTAAAGAAGGTGGTTTGGGAATGACTTGACTTGGAGCCTGCTTTGGTTTGTATGAGTAGAGGTGTACTCAGCATTGTCTCATACAGTGTAAATTCTGCCACTGTCAAGTGTCCAGTATTGAATATTCAAGTTCTGTGCAGATGCTTAAAAAAGTGGAAGGGAACAGTCTTTATGTGAGAATATGGAAAATAGTAATTTCACCAATATTTGCTGCATTGCATTGTCAATAACAGCAATAACTTTAGCAGTCTGACTTGCACAGTGAGAATTTAAAAATTATTATTCTACTTTGGTCTTGCTGAGAGTTTTGCTAGTTTAAGTTGTCTTTTTAAATATAGGCATGAAATTGGGTTGAAAATTAGATTTGCCTTTTCCTTTTTCCCTAATACATTTCCTTTACTAAAGTTCTTTTTGAACAGTAGTTATTTAAGGAATTGCATGAGGCTTTCAGCCAGGATTCACACAAAACACTGTAAAATGCAAGTTCTAGTGCATGTTGGTCCTTTAAAGCCTTTGCATGTCACGGTAATGATGTAAAGCACCTGCTCTGAGGGTAACATATTAAGCCTGTCCTTGAAGTAGCAGCAGATTCATGTTACTTTTGATGGGAAGCAGTTCAGCTCCCTGCACATGATTAGCTCTCACTTGCCTGTATCTAGCCACAGGTCACCAGGCTGTTGGAGCATGGTGCTGTTGGAGAATTCAGTCCACAACTTCTGATCTTGCATTTCTGCTCCTCTCTGCATCACCAGAGCTCCACTTTGAGAAAGGCTGGATTTGAATTCCTCCTCAGTGTTCAGGTTGTTGACTTGTTCTGGGTGCAGCCAGACATGCTCTGCAGAACCATCCCTACATCCTGTTCATGTCTGTCTGGTTGCAGACCAGTGACCTGTGACTACATTGAATGCTTTTGACCATTGCTGTTGCTGATTGCTGTGGTGGGTCACTCAAACCTGCCTGCAGCTGGGGTAGGAGTGTCCTTCCAGATGCACTTTTACAGCTGCTCCATGACAAGACTGTTCTGGAACTATCTTATGTCGTTGTGGTAGTTGTGTTGGTTTGGAATGTATAACCTAAAGGCCAGAGAATGTGGGCTGGAGGAAATAATCACTTGCTGATGTTCCTTATGAAAGTGTACCTTATGACCACAGCAAAAATGCTGCAATGAAAAATACTGCCTTGGCCAATTAACCTTCTTGGTTAATTGGCCAAGGGGGAAAAGAACTGCATTGCTCTCCAGTGGTCGATATTGCCTTCTGAGATAAGTAGCAGATTCAAATCAGTGGAGACCCAAGGTGGCTGAGGAGCAAAGGTGGTCAGCAGTTGGCCCTCACACCTTTGGTGTTCTCTGGGTGTAGCAGTGCTGTCGAGGGGGATGTGCTCTGCTCTGCACATTTCTCAAAGGAAACTGGTTAAGTTATGCAGAGTTCTCATCCCTCAAATTCCTGAGCTGAGTGCAGCTGGTGATTCAGGGAGTGGGAAGAGCTATGCCTGCTTTCAAACAATTTGCCAGATTGATGTCTGCATTGTGGAGCTTTCAAAGGATGTTGATAAAGCTTTCCTCCTCCTAAAAGATGAGTTATGAGAAGTCACCAGGAGAGAGCTGTATTCATCTGTAAACATCTGACTTCAGAGCCTCATCTAAATGATTCACCTGAGCTCGTTTCCTGCTCTGAATTATACCCAAGACAGTTTCTGTGTTTTCACAGACTGCCCAAATGCCCCTGAGCATAAAAACAGGTCTGTGAAAATACTGGTGAGGAGGTGGTGTGTCTGTTACTGTTCTGACTCACTGGAAGAAGTAAAATGGGATTTTTGTAGAGGTACAGAGGATGTTGGAGAGGGGTGCAGTTTTACACTTGCTTTGGCCAAAGGGTTAAAATACCAGCCTGAACCTTATCCTCGTAACTTTGTTGAATTGAATGAATTACACAGGTGCAAATGAGTTTTATTCTTGCCCCAGGTTTTGGCTGCTCTTGTTTCTCTGGTCCAAGATGTGGTGTTCTGAGGTCCACATAAAGTACCAAAACTCACTGTAATTGAACCCACTTTTTCAATGGAGTCCAGTTGCTTTTTAAGTGTGTGTTTTCTCACTGCACAGGCAAATGCATTTAACAAGGATTTACTGCATTATGTGCATGATCGTATGGTGGAGCAGCTGAATGTTTATAGCAGTTCTCCAGAGCTGAACTAATGAGTGTGTGATTTAGTTTGCATTTGGTACATCCATGGTAGTGAGCCAGTATCTAGGCTTGAACAACAGTATCTAGGCTTGAGCAACAAATTTTACCCATTGTAATTCCAGGCAGCACTCAAAAAGGGCCTGAGCAATGATGGAAGTTTCTGTTTCATAAAGTATTTGAAAGAACAACTCCAGAGAAGTGTAAAATGTTTAACCACTGCATCTGATGGCAGAGTGTGGGGAGGACCTGAAATGTACAGAATGGCCTTGAAGCAGGAAGGCCCGGTTTGTCTCCTGAGGGTGACAGACAAAAAGACACAAGACCTCCAGGGAGGTACCCAAGGCTCTCCTGTAACTTGTTTCTGGTAGATGCTAATTTTGATGGAAGAAGCAGATGACTGCACCTTCAGACTCTGTTATTCTTAAAGTTATTTACTTCCAAAACAGTTTTATGACCACATTAGAGCAGCCAGAGTGATCTGCAGGATCAGACACTGCTGGAAGTTTGGTACCAGTGGCCTCTGCGGTGGCCATGTTCATGTTGCACTGCATGTGATTCTTCCAGAATCCAGCATAGAGCTCTGCATGTGGGTGTCAGTGCAGTTTTATCTGGACCATGTCTAACTCTGTACAGAGGAGATTTGGATATATCCAGCCTGTAATGCCACTAAGCCAGTGTGATTCTCTTTGCTTCCATCGCTGCTCTCTTTTCCTGCAGCTCTGGCTGTGTATCAGTGCAGGGGAGATGATGGTTTTGCCTTGCTCTGGAATATTAAGGAAATACATATGATAGTAAGGCAAAGGTTTTTCCTTTGTAACCCTGACATTGAGTCATCTGCATTGTGTACTACACACATCAAGAGACATTTTTCTTCCTCTTGGTCATAGCTTTAAATCCTCCATGCAGAAAGGTTATCATCCAAAAAGATTGATTTTGGGTAGCTGCTTGTAACTCACCCACCATTTTTTCAGTTGTATCTTCCTGGTAGTTAAATTGCATGTGGTGGGATTTCTGGGAGATTCGCAACAAATTTATACGACGAGGTCCTTTAAAATATTTAGGGGCATAAGCTGCATGAAAACATCTTGCAACTGCAACATTATTGGTTTTATTATGTCTAAGCAGTAGCTCTTCATTCCTAGAGGAATATTTTTTTGGCATGATGCAGTGTAAGCGGTCAGTGCAGAATAAGGTTACGTGGCTGTCACAAAGTTTTGGTGTTATGAGTTGACTGTAATTAACACAGTGAAGCTTTTTAATTTCAAAACACTGGAATTTTATTATTTCCATTGACATATATAGGACATTTATATATATATTAATAACCTATGTTGAGGGGTTTGGTTTAGTTTGGACTCTGGAATGAAGAAAACAGTTTCAGCAGTTGGTTTGTGCAGAGTACTGGACCCAGTGGTCCAGTGATCAGTAACATGTCCTTAATAGCATCTTGTATAGGAGATTGATTCATTCATTTAGTGGCTCCACAAAATTCTCATTAGGACCTTGTTAAGCACAAATGCAAGAAGGAAGAGGAATATACCTGGGCAAGTGATTAATACTCTCCCAGTTAGTAAGATGTTGGTTTTCAGCAAGGAGGATGTGAAGAGTTTCTACAGCTAATGCTTTGAGAAAGTCCTTACTTAAAATGCTGACTTTGGCTTATTGAAACCTTTTGAATTGAGCTGGATTTCTATTCTATGCAAAAGGAGAAGTAGTAAATGCTTTGAAATACTTGATTTAATTGGTGGGGGGAAAAATCCTTACTAATTTGAATTAAGGGAAAATGCTGGTTAAGACTTGAATTGCAAAAGCACAATCCAGCAGCAGTGCTGGCTGAAAATAATGTCTTCTGTGGAGAGGCACAGTTTTGACAAAATGTACTCTTGATTGTTTCCTGCATACAGGACGGGGTGACATTCAGCCCCAGCTGGATAGTGCTTTACAAGATGTCAATGATAAGTACCTGCTGCTTGAAGAAACCGAGAAGCAAGCTGTCAGAAAGGCTCTGATCGAGGAGCGCGGTCGATTCTGTGCTTTCATCTCGATGCTGCGCCCTGTGATCGTAAGAGCTCTTCATTTTCAGTCAGTACAATTCACAGATTAGATAAGTGGCCAAAAGCCTCTGAAGAGAGTATCTCATTATGTCTTAGGAATGAATTTCTAGAGCCAAAATTCAGCCTGTATCTCTGTCTAGCAAGTGGTGAGAGTTGGGACCTTTCTTGTAGGCGCTCAGAGTAATTCAGCAATGGGAAACACTGAATACCTTCAAGGTGACTGGTGGGTGAACAGTGGGCACAAAGACTGAAGTCAGTTTGTGTTCTCTATGCATTCCAGCCTGAGATATTGCAAATGCAGTTTTTTTTCCACTGCTTTTCTTCTTAACATCACATTTTAATATAAATCCTCCTTACTCCTACTCCAGTGCTAGGACTGATAAATGTTTCAAGACCCCCCCTGTGTATATAATGACATTACCTGGCAAATTGCAGGCTGGTTCCATGCAGTTTTCTGATAGCTCCTTTCCTTCTACATGACAGTTTTCCAGCTCGTTGGAAAGGTTTGAGTAAATTTTCATCATCTCAGGTTGTCTGAAGCTTGACAAGGAATTGTTCATGACTCTGTGAAAGTGAGGTGCATTTCTGAAGGGTCACCAATGTACTGGGAAAATGTTCCCAGTGCTTGTTTACAAAGAGCATCAGTCTCGACAGAAAACCGTAGTTAGAGAAGTAGGAAAGTCATGGCTGAGTAGGGGGAGGTGGGTTCCAGACTCACAGGACCTGAAAGTAATGGTAACTAAGGAATTACTGTGGTAGTTTACAGTGCAGAAATCATCTGCATTCACTGTCAATGTAATTTGAGCCAAAATCAATCATAGATGTATTAATGCTCTGTACCTGTATAATTCCTTCAACTTTTATCAAAAACTATGAATTTAACCCCCGTTTACACTCAAGCTTAAAATTGGTAAGGCACATTAGTGAGTATACATAGAAGAGTTAGGTATTTGTCAAGTGCAACAAAACTGACACTCTTTTTCTGAAGATGTCAAAAAAAGAAGGCTGAGACTTACTTATCTTGTTGATGAGAGAAAAGATTTCTGGGCCTTAGAATTTCTAGCAATCTTAAAGTAGTTACAAAGTTCTAAATTAATATTTCAACCTTTCTTAATTACTTAATGTGCAAAGAAAAAGCAGCTCCACTGGGCATCCCCACAGTCATCAGCAAAATGAAAAAAGTCATACATTGTCGCAGAGGGTTTGATGCTGGTCAGCACCAGTATGCCGCAACCTTTCTAGAGAGAGCGTCCTGCAAAGAACAGCTCTTCCAGGGGCCTTGGCAAGCCTCCCTGGACAGCAGTGATTTCAGTAAGTGCAGTTATCTCAGCTACAAGTGATTCCAGCTCTTGTGATTCAGCTCTTTGTGAAATCACCCGAGGCGAACGCGGGGACAGAGAGACAGGAGCTCTGTATGGCAGTTCCACAGGTAGCTTTTATTGTCCAGCAGTCTCTGTGAAGGGGAGGCTAGGGACAGACACTCCCTGGTTTTGGGGCAGACTCGGGGCCTTTTTATGGGAAAGGCAGGGAGGGGGTGGGGTAGAAACCATTTAGCCGACTGGGTGCAAGGTATTACCGTAAGGAAGCAAGGCATGCTGGAGGTGCTTCACTTGGTCACCGTAACCTCGAAGTAAGTTGCTTATCTCGGAGAGCCCTTTTGCCCTCAGCCCTCTCTCCTCCAAGGAAGTGCCAAGAGCTCACAGCCCTCCACAATACACTGTGTTACAGGTCTGATTTTTATAACTAAGGCTGTGGTTAGCCTTGCTCGTTTTTCTTTTCAGGAAGAAGAAATATCAATGCTAGGAGAAATAACGCATTTACAAACCATATCAGATGACCTGAAAAGTCTCACTATGGATCCACACAAATTGCCATCCTCGAGTGAACAGGTTAGCTCTTGTTACCTGGAAAACATTTTATTTGTGGCTTGCACCACTTTTCCTTTTGTGTTGCAAGGAATATTGACTACTAGTGTCTAGTGGTTTAATGTGATGTTTTGTAGAAGCTTTACTGCAGCAAGGTCATTTTTAACATGAGCAATTTTTAAAAAACTGTTTTGTTTTGAAAATTTGGGTTCAGGGGCTGAGTGCCCCTGAAATATTTGGTGAGACCAGAGTGAAGTGGTAGCAGTAACACTCTGAAGGGTATGAAGATTCCTTATTTCTATGGAGAGTGTATGAGAAATGAGTGTCATCTCCTTGTCCTACGTTTGAGCATCCCTGTCTTTTTGTAGTCACGAAATTGCTGGGGTTGCGTAGTTTGATGGATTCTGACATACGTGCATTTTTCCATGCTGTCCTTGAAATGCATAGGAAAACGCGTGTCATTAAATGAATCCAAATAGGACATTTTTCTCCAACCCTGCTGTGTGAACTCAGCTTTTTTGTCATACTTTAATCACCTTATCATTGACCTAGAAGTGTAAAGCTCTGTTGTGGTTGAATACTAGATCTTCAATTAATTGTTTAAAATGTTACAGTACTTCAACTCAAAGGCTTTAATAATTTTTTAAGTCAAAACAAACAAAATAAACAAAAACCAGAAAAGCTTCCTTAAGGCAAAAAATAAATCTCCAATTTACTTTTCAAAGATTTTTTTCCATTCAAACCTGAACTCTCCTTCTGTAGTGGCATCCTTAGTGTTGAAGTATGGTAGTACCAGGAAGGCCAAGGATGAAACTGACTCTCCTGTGCGATACAGCCTAATTTTGGGAGAGAACTGAGATTGAGTCAATTGGCACTGAAAGTTTGTAGCAGGGATGAATGTTGTATGACAAGCAGATGCTTTCTATTAATAGGGGGAAATTTTTTCCACATCCTTGATGCTATTGATTATCTTTCATCAGGTAATTTTAGATTTGAAAGGTTCTGATTACAGCTGGTCTTACCAGACTCCTCCATCCTCTCCCAGTACTACCATGTCCAGAAAATCTAGTGTTTGCAGGTAAGTCAATTGGTAATACCTGGTTTTCAACCTGTTTGGGGGCAAAGGGAGGCAAGTTCAGACTGTGATACGGATTTGTATACATTCTTATATCTTAAAAAACAAGTCTTACTGAAGCAGTCCCTCATGGTCTTTATTCATTTAAGTGTGTGCTGGGAATATTAAAAAGGATGGGCACGACTGAACAGCTTTTGAACTCCAAACAACTCGAAGGTGCTTTTGATTCAGCTCTTTTGAATCCATTTTGGATCAACGAGCAGACTGTACTGATCTAAACTCTGAGATTGTCCATTCATAATTACCTTTTTTGTTTTTCATGTGATGACTTTTTAGCTTACTCTAAGTAGTTGTTACTAATCATTAAGTTAACTGTTTGAAAAGGGAAAACATCCTTGGCAGTTGCCATATCAGTCTGGTAGATGGAAATGCTTTTTTGATGCAAGTTTTTTTTGACCGTTTAATGCTGTCTAATGCTGTCCTGAAATATGTTGAAACACTGGATTCTGTCTATGCTTTCTCTGTAAAAACTGTTTTCTCTCATGAAACAGTTTATTAGCATGTTGCCCCCATATCCTGGTGTCTACATTTACTCTTTCCTTTTACTGAAAAGGAAGATACCCTGTTGTGTATTCTGCTCAACACCTCTCTAGCTGCTCTCAAATGATTACCTTTCAGTTTGCTTTATGAATAATGTACTACAGGTTCCCTGTGTATGAGCAAAGTTACCTACAGCATGTCAGAGCAAGTGAACACGACTTCCATGTACCTACTTGTCTCTGCATGCAGATATATATTAAAAAAGTCAGTACTTTTATATATATATATGTGAAAATGTGCATATTTAGAGCAATGAGCACTGGCTGAAAGATGCAATATCCTGAAGCTGTAAAAGAAAATGGCAAGAAAACCCCCAAAAATTCATCATCTCTTCCTAATCAATTTCATCTTCTTGTATGGCCCAGACTGGTGTGTGTGGGTAAAATACAGCAGAGCTCCTCTTCCTCTGCTCCACGCTGACTTGTACATCTCCTTTGTACGTGCCATTTGTGTACAGGAGGTGCAGGCCTTACCCAGGTATCCTTCAGAGCCATCCCTCAGGCCAGGCTCCTGCCAATGGAGCAGGAAGCTGCCTTCAGATTGGTGCATCCTGCTAGTCCTGCTCAGCCACCCCAGCACGAGATTCCAAAAGCTCCCACATTGTGGCTGGCATGTCATTACTGTCATGTATGGATTCTGAGGATTAAAAATCAATCTCTTTCTTCAAAAAATCACGTTGGTTTTTTTTTCATAGATATTAATTTGGGGGTTTAATTCTCTGGTTGTCCTTGTTATTAACTAAAGCTCCATAGCCAGCAGCTTGGCTTCATTCTGTGTGCTGTCACATGTTTTTATCTGGTAGGAAGCCTTCAAGTGAGCAAAACGAGTCCCAGGTACTCTGAAGTGTGGGGGTTTGGTGATACTTTCAGAAGTCTTACACTTTGTCCTGCTGGCTGTCTCCAGCAGCATGCCTAGAGGCAGACTTTTAGATGCACTCCGATGTCTTTGGTCCCCCTGCTAGAAGTTAGATTGAATATCTGGGCCAAATGTAAGTCAGGAACAGGAGAGAACCATCAGCAGACAGTTTTTGAGCAAGTGCTGTGCAAATCCTAGGGAGGCCATGTAGCGATTCCTTCATCCCTAACCTGAGTTTGAAGTCTGAGTGGTTAAGATTTGATCATTTGAGTGACACTGAAGATAAAATGCCATTTTCTCTCTGGTCGCCAGGGATACTGCAGCTGCTTATGGTTCTTTACTGATATATATGTGCATATATATATATATTTTTTTTTTAAATTTGTCAACATTTTTCTTTTCCGGTTTATGCTGCCTGTTGCTAGAGACATGTGGAATGTTAATTGTACTGTATATGGGTCTCTCCCCACCCCTCCCTTGTGTCTTTTCCTCTCCCCTTTCCTTTCTCTGTTCCTTTTGTCTCTCACAGCAGTCTGAACAGCGTTAACAGTAGTGATTCCCGGTCCAGTGGCTCGCACTCGCACTCACCTAGTTCACACTATCGCTATCGCAGCTCCAATCTGCCTCAGCAGGCACCCATGAGGCTGTCCAGTGTGTCCTCCCATGATTCTGGATTCATGTCCCAGGATGCTTTCCAGTCCAAATCGCCATCCCCCATGCCACCAGAAGCACCTAACCAGGTACGTGCAAGCATGAGAACAAAAACCTGAGTGTGAGCTGGACTCTGTAACTTGGCTCACCTTTCAGAAAAAGGATCTGATGTGGTTTTGGGGTACCTTGGAGTCAGTTTAAACATTGAGGGTAAGGTTTGTCTCAGTGCATTTAATTTATCCAGAAGTTGGGCCTCTAGCTGGAGTGATTTATGCTGCTTTTGCAGTTAGCACTGAAGAAAGGGATGAGTCGCTCTTGGGCGATTCAGTTTTCCCTCATGCCCTGGAGGGAGCCTAGATGCCTAACTTTCAGATAAATACAGGCAACAAAGGGCAAGAAGTCCCACCTTGTAGGAGGGAATAATATTCACTTTACCCACTGAGATTACCACTTAATATCCTGCACCGGTTGCAAGGTTTATATCTGGTGGCTCTTTGCTGTTTAATGGGCACATACTGATGTCAGAACAGCCTTTTGACAGCCGTAGTACTGATACTGGTGGCTTTGGCATCAGAGAGACTTACTTCATTCCTCCCCTGCAAAGGATCTGGGATACTCTAAATGCTACCAGCATTATCATATGGAATTGGTTTTGCCGTTTTTTATGACACCCATTTCTGTGGATAGACTTGCATTTGGAACTCTCAGTTAAGCACCTTGCAGAAATAAGGTTTCTGCGTGAAAATGAGAGGTATTCTTAATTCTTTATGGAACGCATAAGAATTTGTATAGTATTTGTATAGTAATATATGATAACATCCTGAAGCCAGTCAAATTAAGAGGATTTCACTACAAATACAAGCAAAACCTTTCCTGAGCATTTTTGGGTCTGCAGAAGGAAGCTGCTACTCTATTTATTCATGACCTCATTCCTCTAAAAACTCGCTGGCCATCTGCAGGGAGAGGTTTGCAATGCTCCATGGCCTGTATCTTCCAGCACCTGAATTCTCTTTGCTGCCCGCCTTTTTTTTTTTTTAAGAAAATCACACAGCAACTGTAATATTTTTAAACAAGGCTGAATTGCCTTCTCACATTATAAATCCCTTCAAAAATCTTAGCTGCAAACTGAAGTGAACCTAATGTCCTGGGTATTACTTTAATAAACCCTGAGGTCACTGGAGAAGACTGTCTTTTACTTTAAAAATGTAGTTGCACTCCTTTTCACATGTTAGGGAGTAGGTAGTTTTGTAGCCATGGTTGGGGAGTGTTAATCCTCATAGTCAGCAAGTGTTAGTGGTTATCAAGTGTCACCTGCCCATGTAAACTACCCTAGACCACCTTTGATAGCACGCAGACCCTTGCCTTCTGCAGAACATTTAATAAGTAGTACCCTTAGAGAAATTTTTAAGGTATCATCCAAAACAACACTCGTTCGTTTAGGCTTGGAACACGTTCTCAAGGGAAGCTCAATGGTTTTTAAATGTATTTACTTTTTTCATTTTAATAGAAATGCTTTCTTTTCAACTGATACCTTTTCTGTCCCCAGTCTGGACACATCAGCTTATTTTTATAGATGACATCCTGAAGAACTTTGTGCACACTAATAAAATGAATGTTTTGTTTAGATTGGCTATGGCTAACCTAAGTGAAATGCAAAAAAGTAAATGAGCAATAATAAAGTAAACTGGAATAGTAACAAGGTAAGGAAGTTGACTTTTAAGATAGATACATCAGTTACACATGCTAGCATCATCTTTGGTTTTCATAATATTCACTGCACCTGCATAAAAGGGCAGTAATCCACATGATGATGCTGTGTTTGCAGACAAGGATGTAACTTTGCAATTGCTCTTAGCATGAAAAAAACCAACACCTCCCTTTGCAAATTCCCTGTTAAGCAGAGGAGAGAACTTAGGCTGGTATCAGGTGGCAGAACATCCTGAAAGTTGATGGGAGTCACACTGATTTACACCAGCTAAGTTCCTACGCTTTCACTTCATTTTAGAAACTGTCCGTAAGGTTGCAAACTGATCCAAGCATCACTTGAGCTATTCATGAGCTGTGGAAGGCTGCAGCAGTGTGACAAGTGTAGTGTGTTGGTATAACAAATAGGTATGTGCTCTGTATGTCTCTGGTTCTGTTTACCTTTACGCAGAGGAAAAGGTAACAGATCATTGCCTGGCTGCTTCATCTTTGCTTAAGTGTCTTGCTTTGTATGTTCAGCACTAAGTAAATTGTGTGTGTTGTGCTGACAGATAACTGTGACTGTGAGCTGACCAGCAGCTGGTCAGCAGGCACCGTTACCCCATGTTGTGTGTCTCTAACCAACTGACAGATCTCCCTGTGGGGCTGTGCTTGGAGCATCGGTGCTGGGTGGGGAGGAGGCTGCTGCTCTGTCTCAAACACTGATGTCATTGTTTCTAGTAGTGACACTGAGGAGGCAGAAAAGCAAGCTCTGGAACCAACAAAGGAAATTAAAAGCTGTATATCTTGTGCAGGTGGACACTTTGATGATGTTTGCTAGCTACATGCTGTGGCATATGTTGGATCAACAAAGCCCTTTTCGTTTGATGAGTTTTAGAAAAAAAAGTAGAAGGGGCTATGTAAAATTCCCATATTATAGGAATGTGAATATATGAGCTATGTGAAGGTATTATGTATATAAGCTCGCCTACATTTTAGACAAGCAAGTGTCACTGAAAATTAAACTGAATTTCATCAAAATCACATATGAGGGGTGGGGAGTTGGTGGGAATCTCAAACAAAGAGTAACTGGAGATTGAAACAAGATACAGACTATACCAGAGGAGAGATGTCTGACAAAATGAAGACTGCTTTCCAGCCTGTAGTTGTAAGTAAGAGTAGTAAGTCTTTACAATTATCACACTTTGCATAGACAATGGGAAAAAGAGCAGGTATAAAAACAGACTCTGCCCTTTCACTGGTGTGTGAGGATCACCTTTCTGCAGCATTGCTGGGAGTAAAAGTGTTATCCTGTAGCATGTACATGTGGGAAGGGCACTGCAAAAGGCTTTAATCATAATTAAAGAGGTACATTTGGGCTTAGCTGAACAGCTGGAAAAACATCACAGGTCCCTTTTAGGAGTGGAACAGTTTCTTTAAATGCCAGATGTAAGGTCAGCTATGGCCAGCATTGCCCTTGGCACGCAGTGACCTCATACAAAGCCCTTCTGACAGACCTGCTGGGAGCACAGAGTGGCTTTTGGATGGACACTGGATGTGACTGGTGCTGCTAAACCCACGCATTGCCCTGTATAGACAAACTGAGGCCTGGGAGTATCTGTGATCAAATGATGTGATGGTAGTATAGTGATGTGTGATTCTGGGGATGATAATAGTAGGATCCACTGGATTTGAAGTGAACAATTGGATTTTATAGGCTGCTTGTGACTTCATGGAGATGAAAGCAAAGGGAGACAAAGAAGCAGATGAAGATAAAAAAGTCGATGCGCTGTCAGACAGCAGAGAGATAAGTATTGTTAGAATGCTCTGGAAAGCACTTCCACTAAACAGTGAAGTAGGGGGAAACTGAATGTGAAGTTGCTTCTGCATGTACAGGTCATAAGGCTGGAAAGATTTTGCTTTTGAGGAGATTCCATTGCTTGATATAGCTGCAAGTTAGAATAGGGGAAATACATCGTTACAGCTATTCAGTTTTCCATTTAAATTAAGAAATGCTCCCCGATCAGACCTTAAAAAAAACCCAAACAAACAAACAAAAACTCACCAAAAGCAAGCAAACAAAACAAAACTCAAAAATCAACTCCAAACTGAAATGCATCTGTAAGTTATCACCAGATATTAGTTTCTCCTAAAATTCATTTCTAAGTTGTTTCCCAGTAGGTTGTCCCTGACTAGAAAGAAAGGTCAGTAGAGACAGATTCCTGGAAATGAGACAAATTGAGGAGGTGACCTTGAGTTACTATCCAGAGCTTTTTTAAAAGTAGCTGAGACCATCTTCCAGTGACTCGAGAGGGACATTGGACCACACTCATCATTAGGGTTTGGTCTCCTGGGAAACCCTTGTCCAGGAAGCTGTTTCTCCTATTTGAGAAAGGGAGAGGGTTAAGAAAGCAATGCTATGTTTGAATGGAAAACATAGCAAACAAAGGATGCAAGTAATCCAATAACCATGGTCCTTTTATAGGTTAGTAGGACAGCAGATGGAAAATGTAATTGTATAGTCCAGTAGCCCAAAAAATCTTTTTTTTTATATCCCTGCTGGAACTCATACATACCACACCAAGCAGCAGGACACTATCCAAGAACAAGCCATGGCTCATCTGAGAGACCAGACACCAAGCTGCACTTGTACAAATGTACATTTGGGGCACTGCTTGTCACTGCAGAGCACAGTTTTAGCTTTATAGTGTTAACTTTAGGCTTTTTCTCAGAAGAGATGGTTTTAGAACACAGCAGAACTGCCATTATTGCAGCTGTGGGAAAAAAATAGCTAAAATGGAAAAATTGATTTTAAAAACTATTCAAACAAAACAGTCATTTAAAAAAAGGAATCTACTAAAATGAGTTGAAAAAATCTGATTGTCAAATTTCTCTCACCATGGGGTGGGGAAATTGTAGAATTTGTAGAAATTGCTCTGTAGAGCAGAAATTGCTCTGCCCTGTGTGTGTGCTCCCAGGAGAGGTTTTGCCAGGGCATGTGCATCTCGAAAAAGCACTCCAAAGTCTGGGGACTCTTTGTCCAAGCAGTAGCTGTGCAGTTTCTGTTTTCAGTCCCTCATGTACTTTATGCTAAGAAGTGAAGGGTGGTCTGTGCTTCCCACACCTGGGTCCAGCCATTCAGGGCTGCCCCTCCAGTCTGATCTGAGCATCCTTTGACCTGCTGCCAGTCATGTTTTCCTTACGCCTTTTCTTCAGGAGTTCAGTTTCTTCTGCCTCCCTCTGCATTGTTTTCTCACTGTTGGAATCCTTTTGTAGCAAGACCGGAAGTTCCCTTTCTCTGTGCCTTGCAAATTTCTGAAGACAAGGAGAGTCTGTTTCTGTACCACGACCTCTTGCATTTCCTTCACCTTCCAGGATGTTTTCCCCATGGCATCTTGGTTCAGCCTTTTTCTAGCTTTTCTTGCTGAAAATGGACACACTGAATTAATGGGAGAGTCCTTTTTGTCATCTTTTTTTTTCACTTTGGAGGAGTCACTTTATTGCAAAAATAAGTTCATCAATTCCAGTCTTTTTTTCCCCATACACCAAGTAAATTGAACAATTCTTTGCATCTTCAGAATCTGCATTTTTGACCTTTTTTATCTATTTGCTACATGCATCTTTGTTGGTAATAAACCCCATCTGTGAGCTATTTCTACCATTACTTGACACAATCTTGTGAAATTTCTGTCTTGTAGACACAAATAGTGTATTAGATGTAAACTCCAAGTTCTTACTTGTCACCCTTGGGGCATCTGTAGAAAACAAGGTAGCATGGGAGATGCCATGCTTGGACCTCAGACCCTTAACTGCCCGTCCTGCCATATGCAGAGTATGCAGACCCAGGAGGGTCATTCAGGCGATAAGCAGGAGGTTTCTTGACAGCATTTTCTGTAATTACATTTTTCTCTCTTGTTTTTTTCCTGGCCAAACCATCACACAAGTGTGAGTATTCTCATGAGGCTTCTTTTGCTGAGGTACCTGGAATGTCAGGCAGAACTCTGGAGTTTAGTGTAAAAGCTAGTTTTCTATAATGTATTTTTCTCTGGAGACAGAGGCAATAGTCTCATCTCCATTTAGTGCACCGTGATTATGTCTGATGGCAGAGTCAACGCCAGCTCATCTTTGTCAGTATTCTTATTTTTAGAGGCTTTTCTCCTGTAAAAGGACTTGGATAAATCAAGAATGTGACAAGTTCCACTAGCTGTCAAGCCACTGCATCATCAGGTACCCCACTTTCACTGCTCTCTTTAACAGCTGCGTGTCATTTGTTGCTGTTCCCTCTGATCTTACCTTTACCTCAGCTCTTACTGCACTTTGAATACAAGCCTTTTTAGCTGACATACTTGTACCCCAAGCACGTTTGACAGGTCACCTGCAGATCTGATCTCATGTCAGCATAGGGTGAGATCAGTGTTATTTCTGTAAAATACTCCATCACTCTATATGCTTTAAAAATTTTTAACAGCCTTCGCAAAATTTCACTTAAATCACAGTTTACCAGTAAGCTCAAGATGCTGATACTGTGTTGACTTCTCAGCTGCCCCAGTAGTCTTCACCAAAATCCTTATGGTGACAGTGTTCTATCCTGGGAGACCTACATCTCCTTTTACTCAGGCAGCTGGCTGTACATTACCCATATGTAGCTCCTGGTGAGCAGTGAGACAATTTGTGGGTGTTAGGAGTATTTGCTCCTCTGCACTGCCTCATATCCAGCTGTCCTCCTGTTGCAAACTCACCCCAGAACTTACCTAAGGTTAACTGGGGAAATTTTATTCCAAGTGAGATTCCCTTCCTTTTCAACATGTCATTCCTTGAAATCTCTGTCTTTGCTACACAAACTTGATAAAAGAGCACATTCTCTCTGCTGTCATAAAACACCTTAGATACACTTGTTTCACAGGTCCTTGGGTACTAAAGGGTGAATTGGTCTTGCTAGTGTTGAATTTCTGACAGTGAATAGAGCTCAGTACTGCCCTGACAACTCAGCTGGTATTCTTGACCATTTCCAAGGTCTCCATGAGACCTGGATGCACATCCCTAGAGTGGCAGGCCACTTCCAAGGAGGAGACGTGGAAGAGCATTGTAGTTGGTGAAATGGTCCATGTGGTTATTCCCCTTGGCCTTTGTATAGTTGGATTAGATTCTGTTGCAGAGGTCTGACAGCAGCAAAGGTACATAAAGGTGTGCACTGAAAATTGGAGAAGTTCCTAGGTAGAAGCAAAATGTTTGATGTGTTCAGTGGACATTTTATGTCCTGTATTTTCCTTCACTCTCCATCCAAGCCCCTGGTATTTTCTGTCTCTGCTGCTAGGAGAAAGCAGGTGGCAAGCACATGCCACCACTTCTGCACTCAGCAGAGTGCATGTGCCTTCCTGCTGGCTGCTGGGCAGCAGGGTTTGAGTCAGAGTGCTTTTGGTGTATGCATCCTACCTGCAGAGGCACATGCATACAGGTCCATGCACTTTGGATACCTCCAGTTTTGGTAAGTATCACTTCTTTTCTCTGTTCCATAATACTTGAACTCAGATAAGCTTTTCACAAGCACTTTTGCAGATCAGAATATACGAGAACATGTGAATGTAAGCGACATTTGCTATTCCATGTTTTAAATCTAAACTTTGTGTCTTCGAAGTACTGATGATCTGCTTTTCTGTATAAATCAGTTGTCTCAGTACATTGCATGTTTGGACCCTCAGCTCCCTCAGCTTCTTGCTCTGAGACAGCAGCAGAATTGAGACACTGAAATTGCAATGAGGAGTTGAGATCACTGCCTCAATTCCCTCATTCCTAAGCAGTGTGGCAAGTTCTCGCATTAAGCAAATGGCTTATTTTTTTTTCATGGATTTCCTGAACATTAGCAATAGTTTTGAGCAGTTTCTAACTGATTTTTAAAATCCTAACCTTTTGCTTTTCTCATCCTTCCCTCTCTCCTGTGTGTCTCTGTGTATGTGCTTTTTGTCTTTTTGTGATTTGTTTTCTTTTCTGGTGGCTTGTGTATCCTTTCCCTGTGTTGCGGTGCTGTTTTATGCTGCAGAATTCGTCCAGCTCTGCCTCTTCAGAAGCCTCTGAAACCTGCCAGTCAGTGAGCGAGTGCAGTTCCCCCACCTCAGTCAGCTCAGGCTCCACCATGGGGGCTTGGGCCTCCACAGATAAGGTGAAAAACTTCATCTCCATGACATACAAACCTATTAGCTCATTTTCCAAACTCTGCAACATTTAGACAAAAAAAACCCTGTGCATGGGATGCAGCCAGGATTCCTCTTTGTGAAGATGAGAATAGGAACTGTTGCACACTCCCTTAGAAATGAATCTGTTTGAATAAAAACTGCAATTGCCTTTAAACTAGCTACTAGGAGAAGCTGAAAATTGGGCATTTTACAGAAGTAATTTTCTAAGAAAAGCTCATTCTCCACTTTTTCTACTCAAAGAGATTGTGGAATGCTGCCCAGACCCAGCTGGTTGCCTGACAAAAAGCACCTTGCCCAGGTTGTGCCGTTTGTGGCTTCTCCCCTCTTTCCCATTAGGTAGCACACATTACACTGAGTAATGGAGGTTGTTTTTTGACCAAAAAGGAAAGCAAAATAGACATGGTTGGAATAAATTACATGGAATACACTCTGAATTGGGGGAGGAAGTGATAGCAGTCTCCTTTCTCATCCGATAAATCCTTGCTGTTGGTTTTAGTTGTTTTTTTCTTCGTATCATCACATAGCCAGAACATGTCATGTTTGAAGGCTGTATGCTTTTCCCCTCTGTCCAGCTACACAGACTAAATACCACCAATGCAAATGCCTTCAGGATTGGAAAAGTTCTGTTTCTATGTCTGCAGTCTGCAGGGTACGTAAATTACAAAGGCTTTTTCACAGTGTGCTGCTTTCATGGACAGAAGGCAAAGCTGCTCAGCCTGGAGACAATGACCACTAGATTGATGCCTGAAATTTGTTATAGCTAACAATTTTCAGGCAATCTCACTTCTGAACCAAGCATTGTATCAATTTTCTGGTTTTTATTTGCAGCAAATTGAAGAGTTTCCTTTCTTTTGTTTTAAGATACAGATTTTCTCCCTAGAACATCAGTCACTGTGTATTTTCGTATTCATTCTGTTTATAATAATTTCTCTGTTTTTGTTTTTTTTTATTTGTTTCATTTCCAGTTGTCTAATGGGTTTTATCACTGTAGTTTATCAAGTGACCCATCCGTAGCTTCAGTTGGTGCAGGTCCTTTCCCTCATTTCCCGCCTGTCTCCCGCGCGTGGACTCGGGCTCCCTCAGCCCTCCTTCCAGACTACGTTCATTATTACACCATTGGGCCAGGCATGTTACCATCATCTAAGATCCCTAGCTGGAAGGTTTGTGTTCCTTTTGTTGTGGCAGTCCTCACCTCCTCATACCAACAGCATGCACATGGCAGTTGTTGCTCCCTTTCGGTCCATGTAATTACTGGTTGATTTGCTCTGTGTGGTATCACTCTGAATGGGCACTGCATGGTGACAATCAGACCTAAAATCTGGTTGTGAGTATTTCTGAATGACCTTTGTGTTCTGGCACCAACTAAAAGATACCAAAGCTGACAACACCTAGGTAGGAAGGAATAGTTTAGCTCTGGAACATTGGTGAAAGCACTCTGTGCTCTATTCAGGGGGAAAAGAGCTTATTTAGCACTATCAAAGCGCTCACTTGAGCAGGGAGGAGCATCCAGTTGTCTTACTAGGACCATACATTGGACACCCCAGCCTTCACCCTGTGGCTGGGCCCATGGCTATAGGCAGGCACAATCTCCTAGATCCAGCTGGAGTGGTTTAAGAAGGTGCTCAGCAGCAGGTAAACCCAAGTGGTGACTGATGCTTTACTGCCACAGACTAGAAGTGCTCACCCAGCTCATTTTGCTCTCTTGGGGAGACCACCAAAAAATGTACAGTAACTTCTTTCAGTTGCTCCAGCTGGATCTGCAGGGATCTTACTTGACATCAGAACATGTCTGCTCTGCTGGAGCCTGAAAGTTCATTCCTGCCACGTGGTTCCCCTGGGAGACTCTGCCCTAGAGCAAGGGAAAAGGTCTCGTCTGTTGCTCTGGATATTCAGCAAGGCTGATGTGCAGTCAACCGTAGCTGTGCAGATTTTAAGTGCCTGTAGATGGTTATATATTACTGCTTATGCACCACGGGACCCATGTATATATGTCTAAATTGAGATACCTTGTTACAGATCCCCCTAATCTCTCTCTCCAGCAGCTGGAGACTGTTGTGATACACACAGCGTGGCCACAATGGTCCTGGGGCTTCAGGGTCATTTGTTGTGTCTCTGCTAGAAGCACTTTGCCGATATATTTCACAGCAAAACACTTAGAGCAGAGACAGCTGTCAAGGCCAAGCAGAGTTTCGTATGTGTTAATAAAATCAAAATACTTGGCTGTGCAAGGGGGTGTGTCAGTTCAACTGCCTTGCACTTCTCATTCCTTGGACTGAGACACATCAAGAGCCCACAGTGTGGTTTTAGCCCATCATTAATTGTCTATCAGAAGGCTGTGGGAGGCCGCCCAGCAGGCAGCTGGGAGGGTGTGGGGCCCGTTCTCATGCACAAATTGTTTCTTTCATTTTTAAAGCAGCCTTTGTCTCAGTGAAGGAAAACTGTTTTAGGATTGGGATTGCCCCTGCAGCAGCTGGCGTTGGGGGAGCTGCTACTTAGCACTGGGACTGCATCCCAGCACAGGTCACAGATCAGTCCAGCTCTTTGTGTGCAGTGTGTGGGTTCTGGACACCCTCAGGATTTTGTTTAATAGAGCCCCTAGAGAATACAGCCCTCAGGGCCTAAGGAATTTCTGTTTCAAATTTAGCACCAGTAGTTCAGAGTGAGGTTAGTCTTTCCTCAGTACAGATTATCGTTATAAACTAGACTTCAGTTAGTGAGTAAACTGAGAGATTACTCAGAGTAACTCGCTCCACTAATGTGTATGAAAAATCTGTTCAAGCCTAATTTTTCAGAACTGAAGACATCTGTAACAGCACGCAGTACTAGAACCTGTGTACATCTGGAAATGTCCACTGATTGGACATTTATGCATATCTTCTGCTGTGTGTCAGTGATTTTTGTGCTTGAAATTCTGAAAATATAGGCTTTAACACCGTGGAATTTCATTTAGATAACACTATAGTATCAAAATATTAAATACCTTCGTATAAGAATGTTTAGGTAGAATGGGAAATGTAGATTCCTTTTAATAAAGGAAATAGGTTTAATAAGTGAAGATTTTTAATATCCTCAAAATTAATTTATTTCTCACCTTATTCAGAAAGGCATATCCAGTTTGATGCACAATCTGTTGCATTAAAATTGCCCTTTTGCATAGTTTTGCCTGTAATTAAAGCACAGTTCCTGATGAAAGCTGTCCCTAACGAGCTCATTTCCTTAGGACTGGGCCAAGCCAGGCCCATACGATCAGCCCATGGTGAACACATTGCAACGTCGCAAAGAAAAGCGTGAGCCAGATCTCAATGGAGCAGCTCAGAGCGGAGCCCCCGCGCCCGCCGAGGATGCCCAGAGGCCTCGGAGCATGACGGTGTCAGCTGCCACACGGGTGAAGCTCTCATTTCAGATATGCTGTTTCGTGTAAAGGAGATGGCCATGCTGTCTCCTGCCAGTGCTTCTGATGCACTTTATGTTGTGTTTATCTGGGAAGTGGTACTGTTGTGGTGCAGCTGTGGTCAGTGGGAATCGTGCGGGCAGGAGAGAATGCACAGTCCTGTTGGATTACGATGGTGACAAGCTCTGCTGGGGAGGAGAGACAGCTAAAAGTGGGTGAAGGTGACTGGCCCTTGCAGGCATAACGAGTCTCTTTCCTGTGTGTAAGCAGCAGGGCGAGGAGATGGAGGCCTGCGAGGAGCTGGCGCTCGCTCTGTCCCGAGGGCTGCAGTTGGACACCCAGAGGAGCAGTCGGGATTCCTTGCAGTGCTCCAGTGGTTACAGCACCCAGACAACAACTCCGTGCTGTTCAGAGGACACGATTCCATCTCAAGGTATCCATCCAGGAGATG
Source organism: Dicrurus megarhynchus (assembly GCA_013399195.1). Classification (NCBI taxonomy): domain Eukaryota; kingdom Metazoa; phylum Chordata; class Aves; order Passeriformes; family Dicruridae; genus Dicrurus; species Dicrurus megarhynchus. Next base: position 186,740 of record VXAD01004825.1, read on the forward strand.
TTCCTTTTTAGAACATTCCCACCCTGGCCATCACACACTCACACCATGGTGCCATGGAGCAGCTATTGCTTGCTTGCTTTGTAGTCAGCTGGGGAGGAAGGCTGGCATTGCTGTTGGGAAGCTTTTTCCAGCTTGGAATGCAGCCTGGATTTATTAACCACATAGAAATCTGCATTGCTGCATAGTGTACTGAACAATTGTATTTTCGTGTGCATCACTCCAATGAGTTTCAGCTTAAGGATGCCACCATTTTAAAGAGGATCCCGATGCCTTAGGCTCTCAATGCATCCTCCTGGAATTATAAATGACACTGGTATTGCATCCAGTACTTCTTGGGTCCTTTCTGAGCTACTGTCTCAGCAAATACACACTCATGAGCTTTGCTGTGTTCCATCAGCACTCTCAATCTGCTCTTGGTTTCCCTTGGTGATCTTTTATTTCCTGCCTGAGTAGAAATTTTGTAATTGGAAAAAGAATCCATTGGAGACTTTTAACTTGGGCATAGCTGGGAAGCTGCAATGAGGTGTTGGGTTTTGTACCCTGTTTCAGAACCAGCAGCAAGTTGGGAAGGGACCAAGTTTGGTGTTTGCAGTTCAAGTCTTGTTTGCTCAGCTGGGGTGGCTGTGCTCTGCAGTCACAGGAGGCAGCAGGGCTTGTGGAGGGCCAAGCTTGGCTCAGCACTTAGGTGGAGAGGAAGGAACCCAGTGCAATTATTAAAGCTGAGGCTGAGTTTTCAGAGCTGACAGCTGGGTTTTACTTTGCAAAGTAAACAGATTTGCTGCTGAAATCACTGGTACATGGTCCCCTGAACCCACTTACCTAATCTAAAGTACATTTTTCAAGTATTCCTATCTACAAGTGGTGCCATATGGCTTGTAGGATGCCGGTTTTGGTATCTTCACATTGGTGACAAATACTGAGCTCATTCTCTTTCACAAGAGCCATGGGCCCCCTGCAGCTGTAGGATTGGTGTGCTGTGATGCCTTCAACCACGCAGTCCTCAAATCTTGGTCACAGAACCTCGGGCTTTCTTCCTTCTAAAGGTGGAAACTCTCTTAATTCTTATTGACTCCCAGGCTTTTTTGGTTATACATACATAGTTCAGACTTACTGATGTGATTCAGCTGTCTGCTCCAACTTGATCCTAACTCTGTCTTTTGGCATCAGTTTCAGATTATGATTATTTCTCTGTGAGTGGTGACCAGGAGGCAGAACAACAGGAGTTTGACAAATCTTCCACCATCCCAAGAAACAGTGACATTAGCCATTCCTATCGCAGAATGTTTCAAACCAAGCGTCCTGCTTCCACTGCAGGTCTGCCGACCACACTGGGACCGGTCATCGTCACGCCCGGTGTCGCCACCATCCGACGGACCCCTTCGACCAAGCCTTCCGTCCGGCGCGGGACCATCGGCGGAGGCCCGATTCCCATCAAGACGCCGGTGATTCCTGTCAAAACACCAACTGTCCCTGACATCCCAGGGGGGCTGACTGGTGCCCTCGCTGGGACAGAAGAGTGCCCCGAGCAAAATCCGGAGTCTCCGGCAGCAGGAGATGGTGGGCAAGGTGTCACCAGCGTGCCCTCGTGGAGCGGGCAAGCGTCTGTCAACCCTCCGGCGCCAGGCCAGAAACTGGGTGCTGCCGAGGAGCAGAGGCAGGCGGTCCCCGAGAGCGAGGGGGAGGAGGGCGAGCGAGATGGGGTCGGCAGCCTGGCGCCCGCGGGGCAGGCGGAGCTGGAGCCCGGCGAGCTGAGCCCCGGCGATGTCCCGCAGGGGGAGGATATGCTCAACGCCATCCGGCGCGGGGTCAAGCTGAAGAAGACGACCACAAATGATCGCTCGGCACCTCGTATTTCCTAGGAGCGGAAGAGCTGCCAGACTACTGAACACCGAGAAGGAACTGTGAGAAAACTAATTTGTCTCTATCCATTCCAATCTGTAATCAATGATTTTTTTAAGATACTCGGTAACAGACAGTCTGAAAGTACTCTAAAAGAGAAAACAAATGAAAGAGCATAGTGAGACATAATCTTCAGTGGTGTTTTAATTTGTAAATATCAATGATTTTGTTTCTGCATTTTTTTGATCTAAGTTACACTTTTAATTTTTTCTGAAGGTGCCAAATCCCATTTACCTTTTTTATAACTCTCTTTGTAAAGTTTTAAATCATAGGAGAAAAAAATAATTGTCGAGTAGTTAACTTCAGCAAAGGGATTTAATGAAAATTTGGCTTTTTTGCAAGCTTTTGTAGTGCGCCTTGTAATAGTGAGATTAAAAAATAGAACAATGGGACTTACTACAGTTTAAGTCAAGCTATATGGAACGGATCCTCATTTAAGCATTAAAAAACAGTTTGAAAAGCAGGAATAAAAATTGACAATAAAGCAATATATAATGCAAGGAAGAAGCCTGCAGTTGGTAGAGTTATTGGGGGGTAGTGGGGGGAGGGAGATGCCATCGAAATAGCAGATGCTGTTGCACAAAAGTAGCCTAGTAGGATGAATTACTAGTAGCTTCATGGTAAATGCATCAGAATAAGCCATATTGGATTGCAGTGTTTTGTTTCTGTAGGGTGTTTTAAAAACTGGGTTTTTCCACATTTCTTTTTTGACTGCACAGCAGCAACTCTCAGTCACATGCATGCAGCCTTAACTGTGTAGGCTTGGTTCTTCCACCTTCATGTTTTGTTCTACTCATCCTTCCGCTGAATGCAAACAAGGACAACAGGCTTAAGGCAGTTATAAATGTGAAAACATTTTTAAAATGCAAGCAGGGAGTTCTTAGATGTTATCAAAATGCCTTTTTCTGACTGTGCCCAGCAGGCTGGGCACCTTAGAAAGCCCAACTATTTTGAGAAAACACTTAAAAATTTGACAGGTGAAAAACCAGCTTGTGATCTAATAAACTGCGAATGTTTCTTTCCAATACAGGGGCTTGTTTTTCTTAACTTCTTTTAAATGGCAGTTGATTGGCTTTTCTTAAATACTGAAAAGAAAGGGGTGAGCAGTGGGTGGGGGGTGGGGGGAGATACTGGTTTTTTGATAATACCGGGAGTCTGATCACTGTAATCTCTTTTTTTGTACTTTTAAGTAATGTTTTTGGAACGCTGTTGATAGAATCATTAAGAGTTGGATTTTTTCCTTAAAGTAAAAGTAAATTATTGCTGCAATACCCGTCTCCTAAAGCTGACAGAAATGTGCAGACCCCTTGGCATGACACGTGTTCTAGAAGGATGCTGTCTGCCCACCCACTGCAGACTCACATGTGGAGGGACACCAAGACTTGTGGATCCAGGATTGTTTAAAAATGCACCAAATAACACACGTAAGGGGCTGGTTTCTACCACACACTGCAGATTTCTGTTGGCTCTAGACTTGCCTACATGACCTCTTATGCTTTAATACATAACTGCATTGGATGTGAAACTTCTAGTAACTGTGTAGTCACTGTGTTCTATATGACATTTTACACTGCTGTGCTTGCTAAACTTTTTTTTTTGTTATGGCTTAAAAGCAAAAAGAAAAAAAAAAGCATGATCCTTAGAAAATATTAAACCTTCCTTTCTTTGAAAAACAAGCTCCTTATTACAGAATATAATAAACAGTAGTGCCTGTGGTGTAGCCCACCAATCTTGATACAGTAGCTGATGCATTGTGCAAATGAGGCTTTGAGATGGTTTTTGCATAAACAAAAACTGCTAGGAGATAATCTCAATAGTTAAAAGTGTTATTTAAACCTTTGAAATAAATGGATGTAACTGTACCCAAGTACAGCTTTTCACTTGTTTAGTTCTTAAACGTTAGTATAATCAGTAAAATTTAATATAAAATGTTGCCAAATTCAATGTAGAAAGAATGTGACAAAACACTTTGGATAGTTCTATTGTTTGTGTTTTTGCATATTGTAAAAGCAGTGTCACAGCTGAAAAATAAAATGTTTCTAATGGTAAATTATTGTGGTTTAGTTGCTAGTTTGTACTGAGAGTTGACCTCTCCCTGTGCAGTTTTTTGTTCTAAACTGGTATAAATAATTGCTGTAAGTGTGTCTCCCTTCTACATTGTAATGATTGCTTAAGCCTACATTATAAATAAAGAACTGCTGAAAAACTTCTGTATTTTGCTTCTTAAAGGCTTTCTGCTTCCAGAGCATTGGATATCAATGGTGGCCTTCATCAGATATCTCAAGATCATGCAGGTTCCATCTGTGTGTAATAGAAGCAAGAGAGAATTAAAAAGCAAGTAAATAAAATTGCATATAGCTGTGTTTTACTGATGGGCAGCAGTGGAGCAGAAGTGCAGTGCTAATGATGGAAATCCCCATTAAATAGTAACTGATGACATTTCCTTGCACCTCGCTGTTACCTGGCCAGGAAGCACAGGTAACTGCATTTCTGTGCATCCACCTCAGTGCTGGACCACAGTTCCTTACGTCAGAGGAGGAAAATTGCTGCTGTCAACACTGCCCATGCTACAACCAGAATATATCAAGCACAACACGAGCACCATCTCCCATAGTTCCCCAGGTGACTGAAGACTTTCTTTTGTTCAGCTTTCTCAGCATCAAAGGCAGAGGGGGTGACATGGCTCCCTCTTGGAGCTGCCATACAATAGCCCAGTTTATTTCCTTGCCACTGCAATGATTTCATTTTTGTCTAAAGATTTCCATTTGTCACTGCACTGGGTTTATGAGGCCAGGTTTAGGTAGCAGGGTGCTACAGGGGTGGCTTCTCTGAGAAGCTGCCAGAAGCTTCCCCCATGTCTGACAGAGCCAATGCCAGCTGGCTCCAGGACAGACCCACCACTGGCCACGGCCAAGCCCAACAGTGATGGTGGTAACACCTCTGGGATAGAAGATTTAAGAAGGTGAAGAAGTTGCTGTGTCACAGCAATAGCAGGTAGAGAGAGGAGTGAGAATATGTGAGGGAAACAGCCCTGCATACACCCAGGTCAGTGAGGAAGGAGGGGCAGGAGGTGCTCTAGGTGCTAGAGCAGAGATTTCCCTGCAGGTGCTGCAGCTGTACCCCTGCAGCCCATGGCGGTCCACGGGAGAGCAGAGATTCACCTGCAGCCCATGCTGGAACAGGTGGATGCTCAAAGGAGGCTGAGAGCCCCTGGGAAGCCTGTGCTGCGGTAGGCTCCTGGCAGAACCTGTGGACCAGTGGAGACAGGAGCCCATGCACTTAGGTCAGTTTGGGTCAGCTATTCTGAGTCTTGACTATGTCCCCTCCCAAGATCTTTCCCACCCCCCATCCACTGGTGAGGAGGAATGCCAAGTGGACACCCTGGATGCTGTGGAGCACTGCTCAGCAGTAGCCAGAGCACTGGTGTGCTCTTAACACCTTCCTCAGACTCCGAGGGCTGCTATGGAGAAAGTAAACTCCAACCCATCCTGTCCCAATATGGTCAGGAACATGTTAAAGAAAAAACCAAGGTGGTCTGGCTGGAAATGTCTTGTCTCCAAAAGGATCAGGGCTTCATTGCCCCATCTCTTTGTGGCTGTATCTTAAGTACTTCTGAGCATCTTGTCTCACTCAGGTGTCAGTGCTTTGCTCGGCTGTTTCAATACTGAAGGCACTTGTTCCAAGGGAGAGCCCCAACCCGAGGTGCGGTGTGTGCTGAACAGGTGTGCTGGAAGAGGGCATGCCTCAGTTCTGCCACTACCTTTGGACTGAGCACTGAGAACAGATCCTGCTTCCTGGCAGGATTGAAAATTTCAGCTATGGAATATGTAAAGCTGTTTTTCTGGATTTTTTTTTCCCAAAATTCAGACCTATTTTAGCATGTAGACTTACTGAAAAGGAGCACATTAAAACTTTCTAAAAATCAGCCAGATTAAAGCCTGATTCCTGAGCTAAATATGTTTAGTCCTTAAAAGAGCTGAAGTTCATGCCTTGCCCTCTTTTCTTCAATTGGGGTTCACAAAAATATTAAGCCTTAGGTTTAAATATGGGTACAGTCAAATAACTTCTGTAGAACGGAAGTAAGATTAGGCAACCTACATCTCTTCTAGCCGAAAAAATAGGAAAACAGCCGAAGAGGCAGGTTTTCTATGAGCTTTTGCTCAGTGGCTGTATCCCATCTGTTCTCTCACAGGGCAGTTAGTCAAAGTGTTAGCAGAACCTTCCGTGTCTTGTACCAGTGCTCTGGGAACGTGGCCAGAAGCAAACAGCTTTTTGTCCCCAGTTCAGTGTGTCACAGTGCCAGAACCCTTTGTGACCCATGGATGGGGACACAAAAGCCACAATCCTCAGCAGCCCTCATGTGTTACCTGATACAGCTCAGTGGTTATCTGGGATTCAGTTTACATGGGGGTCAGCTTTCCTCTGGTGCTCTACAGCACTGCTATCCATGCCATGAGGAACACACCATGTTGTAAGGAAGGTTTGTGTCTTGTGAGATTTGATACCAAAGTGAAAAATGCAGCAAAGAGCCTAACAAGGAGGGAAAGGAGGGAAAGATGTCTTGATCCTGCAGCAAGGTCAGAAATACCCTCAATACAGGAGCACCCAAAGCCCATCTCTGCTGCTGTCAGTATCTTTAACTCCAGTTTTAACACCTTGCCTGTATTTAGTATCACATTCCAAGTTATGGGGCTGATATGAACTGCCTGCACAAGCTGGCAGTGAAGTGTGAGTGTGCTAGAGAAGAGCAGTATGCCAGTAAAACACCTTCTCTGTTACTTTATTTGGCTTTTTTCTGTATTACTTTGAGAAGCAAGTGGTCAGTGAGGTGCCACCTTCCTGTAGCACAGACCGCTGCCCTTCACACCCGACGTGCTCTCACATGGGCTGCTCACGAGGTCGAGTGACGTGATGCCACCACATGGGGGGCAGATGCCCTTCCTTACGAGCTGGAGGCAAAGCTTCAGTTCTTGGACCATCAGCTGGAGTTTCATCTTGTAACTGCTTAATCTAGAAGACAAGACAAAGAACTGCTTTAGCATATTAACACACATTCCCATAATGTGATTTTCAGTGCCCAGGCAGTGAGCAAAATGAGCCCCTCTTTCCACAGGGAAGAACCAGTGGTAACACCTTCGGCTGACAGGTTTCATGTTTCCTAACATTAACTTCCACTCAGTAATCACTGTAGGCTCGTATTACCTAATTAAGAAGGAATTTCTAAGAGCAAGAAGGGATTTACAAGGGAAATTTCACTTAAAAGTTCATTATTTCCATGTAATTCATGTCTACCATTACTATATTAAACAGGGTGAATTGTGCTGCTCTGGAAGCTGCCAGATAATTCCAAGTCCGGACCAAGTTTCCCTGCAGTCAGTAGGAGACTTCTGTTCCTGCATCAACAGCCCCTCACATGCTATCAATACCTGTTCCTTGAAGCAGCACAAACACTGGCTGTCCCTGTGTTAATTCTGCTCAGTGCCACACTCCATACAAGCCAACTGAATCAAAGAACTGTTCTAACACCACCAACTTCTTCCAACCAACCTCCAGTTTAAGATGGCCAGAAATTAGTCTCAATGCCCAACTGATGACCACTGCAGCAAATCACTTTCAAAGATGTAACCAGAAAGTGTCAGAGCTCCACAGCAGCAGAAGAGGAATTCTCTGGTCGTTAGTCTCCTTTCATCCCACTTTGGAATTTTTTTTCACAAAACTGCTACAACAGCTCTCACGAACTGACACAAGGCTGCAGGTTCAGCTTTAACTTCAAATTCCCTTCATAACCTTTCAGAAGCTGTAAAAAATGTGTAGGCGTTTTAGGTCAAATCAGTGTTTCACACTGGCAAGGGCTCCAGTACCGAAGAGTCCAACTGAGACTGCAGTAGACATTCAGTAATTTTTCCAAGAACACATCTGTGTCGCACAGGACACTTGTGTGCTAAAGAGACTTTCCTTCGCATAGAGCAAGCACTGACCTCTCTTTCCCAGCTTTCCTGCTGCAGCTTCTTCCATTGCTCTCGTCTGGCAAAGTAATCAGGATACATTGCTTTCTCAGAAGGGTGCCAGAAATCCAAGCACCATTCAGGATGCTGTTGAAGAAAAATAAAATTTAAAGTACTATTTTTATAGATGAAATTATATTTGTACACACATGCAGAAGAACGAAACACAAAGGCTGAAGCCAGTGTTACTCCCTAGTTTTTTTTCCATTTTGAAGTACTACATAAAAACACCATTTAAGAGCTGCCTGACTATCTCAAGGCAAGTGGCAGAGGTCAGGACTTTTCACACATTATCCTAACCCATAGGAAGACATCACAGCAACTTGCTTAAATCACAGCACTCCAAAACAAGTCACAGGTCATCTTAGATTACTCTAAACTTCTCAAAATAATTCCATCTGGTGGAAGAGAAGATCTGATTTCTTCCCTTCCTTATCTCAAAGGCAGCAGGTTCGAGGAAACCTTCTCTCCAATTACTAATTTATTTTACTTGACAGAGACAAAACATTACAGTTCATTTCTCCTTATCTACAACTACTAAGAAAAAAGCATTTTCTTAGGCCTTTTAAGATCTTGAGAAGATCTTCTGACAAGAGAAAACAAAATTTAAAATTTTGCAGCAATTTAAGAATAATTAATTGTTTACATTTTAAAGAGAGGAACACTGATTCAAAAACAAAATCACACCAAAGCTCCCAATCCTTAAAAAAAAAAAAAAGTTGCTCCAGTACCATCATTCATTCAGTGATACTCACACTTTTGGTTTCCTGCTGTGATTCTCATCACAGAACAAACCTTTGACTGAACAGAAATAGCACAGCTGCTGAAGTAAAAAAATATCTGCACACAGCAAACTCCAGTTAAAACCACCACGCAGCCTGAGATCTAAAAATTACATTTTGCAGCAGCATTCCACAATGGACAGTCACTGATACACAAACCAGCCAAATCCTTGTGACAGCCATTTTGCTAGCACAGTTTTAGCCCATCTAACTGGGAAAAGAGAGCATAACCCAGTTTGTGTTTCTGTATGAAGACTAATCTTGACTATTTTATTGCTCAAATGGCCTTTTTTCTGTCCAGATTCTCTGTCACTATTATCTCTACTACTGCTCAGGCTCCTGACCTTAGCATAAGCTTAAGTCCTTCTCCTTTCACACCTATGTTCTTTATTCTGGCCCTGATAAATCTATGCAATATTTTTCTTTTTCTGTGGATTATTATGCAAAAAGATCAAATCAGATCCAGTCTTGTGCCAGCACTTTTTTCAAATTCATATGGAAATGGTTGCATGCAGTCTTTGGGTCAGTATTAACTTCTAATGCATTAAAAAGATGATGCCAAGAAAGCAAAGTCCCTGTGTTTTTCCATGTTCTTCTATGAAACTTTTGCTCCTAAATAAAACAATCTCAATGGTCAAATAAGTAGAAATTGTAGAAGTAGAAATGTAGAAGTGCCTTAAAGAGTCTAAAAATAAGGCTTCTATTTCCAGGCGCTGTCCCTTTCACACAGTGGCACAATCTGGCGCTGCAGCATATGAAGTGAAATGGTAACCTGTACCATTACTCAAAATGCTGGAAGCACCTCAGGACGGAGTGAAGGGAAGTCCCCGACAGCCAAGGTGACACCTGACCTCCCCAGAGGAACCAAGGCTGTGCTCGGGAGGCAGCAGAGCTTCCTCGGCGCTATTCGCTCCCCCAGCTCAGCTCAGGCCTCCCCTGTGCCAGCCCGACCCGCCACTGTCAGCGGGCGGACTGCGTTTGGCAAAAGAGCAGATGATTATCCCGGGGAAAAAAAACCGAAAAAACAACTGCGGTGTTCAGACTGATCAAGAAACTTCATTTTCAAGGACCAGAGCAGCTCCTCCCACACAAGCGGCAAGATGTTCAGCGAACTAAGAAGCGACACTGCTGAGCCAAGCTGCGGCCCTGTCCAAGTCAATGTTACATAAAACAAGCGCAAAGCAAGCGCAGCAATCCACAGCATTACCGGCACCTCACCTTGTAGCACTCGTATCTCTCGTAGGAAGTGCCCCCGGGGGAGTCGGGGAAGATGTACGGCTGCGGGTGCTGGCTAGCCCAGAACTCTTCCTCGCCGGCCTTCAGCAGCGCGGTGGCTTTCACCATGTCCTTCACATCCTTGTTCTTATCGAACCGGTCCCTCAGGAGGCAGGCGAAGTAGCGGTACTTGTCCCTACGGACAGAGGTCATGCACAGTGAGGAGGAAAACAACCACCCCCCCACACCAGGCCCAGCCAAGCGCGGGGCTACACGCCCCGATGTGAGGGCGGCCAGCGCTCCCCACGCCCAGCTCCCCTCGCCCTCACCGCTGGATGCACCAGGACTCGAGGTGCCGCAGGGATTTCTTGTACAGCCGCAGCACCTTCTGCTGGTGTGTCAAGTACGCGGCCATGGCGCCGGGCGCTCAGCGGCACCTTCCCCTCGGCGCGGGGCATGCCGGGAGGGCGGCGCGGCCCCGCCCGCGCTGCCGCCGGAGCGCGCCCGGAGCCGCCATGAGCCGCGCCAAGTTCATCGGTGAGGCGGCGGTGAGGCGGGCGGGGGGGTTCTGTCCCCGTGTCCCCGACCCAGGCTCCCTGCTCCTTGCCCGGTGCCGGGCCGAGGCGGCCGCCGCTACCCCGCTCCTTGAGGGTCCGCGCGCAGCAGACGGAGGCTCGGGCTGTGTTGTAGCAGGGCTTGTCTTAGCCCTTCATCCAGTGCTTATCGCCTCCTGCTGCAGCCCCTCATCCAGGGATTCTCCCAGTCCCTTAGGCTTGTTACAGTCCCTTAGGCTTGTTACAGTCTCTTGGGCTCGTCCCAGCTCCTCTGCTAGGGCTTGTCACGTCCCGCCCCAGCCCCTCTGCCAGGGCTTATCGCCTCCTGCGGTCCGTCTCGGGGTCCCGGGCCGAGGTTCGGCGTCCTTGGAGCCCCCAGGAAGTGTTTGGGAATGTTTGTGCTGTGTCTGGCACTGGGGCTGCTGTTCCTCGGTTACCCCTCAGCTCTGGGGGTTCGGCCGCCCCTCGTTCCCTGACCTGCATTGGCGCATTAGTCGTGGTTGTTTCTGATTGTGTGGAATTGGCATGGATGAAAATGTTAGTATTTTTAGGAAATTCGACGGAAAGCGTGTAAATAACTTCAAAAGGTCGGTTCATATGGAAACCCTACGTGTGGTAGAGCAGCTTGGTATTTCCTTGGAAAATTTCCCTTCCCGCTAGAATCCCCGCTGGAAGCGGGGGCTCTGGCAGCTGCAGAGCTGCTGTTCCTGAAGCCGCTGCTTCAGGCCTTGGCTGCGAGGCTGCAGCGCAGGGAGAACCGTGGGAGCCGAGCGAGGAGGGCTGGGCGGGGCAGCTCCAGCCGGTACCTGCACTGCAGCTGTCCTGGCAGTGTCCTGGCAGTGCTGCCGGGCGGGTGGGATGGCCCAGGGATGGCAGCAGGAGGGAGAACAGGCAGCTCTTGGGAGGCATTCTGCAGCTCCCACCCGTGTAAAGGTTGTACGGAAGATGCTGCATTTTCCCTTCCTTTATGGTTGTTTGCATAAATTTATGTTTTCGTGTGAAAAGCACATTTGTTTGCAATAGAAATTGTATGTGTATTTGCTTTGGTGGTTATGAGGGTGTGCATAATACACTCACAAGAAGTCTGAAGTTGCACAGAGGCAAAAGTTTAAATTTTCTGTCACTTCTAGTGAGGAGTAAGTTCTCAAGTTATGCAATAAACTTATGCTTAAGCATTTTATGACTTACCAAGGTGCTGGTCCAGTAGCTATTAAGATAGGGTTTCTCCTGTCTTCTCTAGTTGACTGATGCACAGAGTAAAATGTAGAACAACTATAACTTCTAATTTTTATCCTTGATTTTCCATAGATATTGGTATTAACCTGACAGATCCTATGTTCAGAGGAATCTACAGGGGAACACAGAAACATCAAGGTAAATGTTTCTTTGTATCTGCTGGAAGACAGTATCCCTTTGGCTAAATTAGAAACCTCATGCATGTCAGAACATGATGTTAGAGTTTCTGTCTTCTCCTCCTTATGTATTTGGGCTTAAAGAAGAAAACCTGACTAAATAAGTTGGATACTCTAACCAAATGCATTGTCTTAATTGCTGCTGTCATGCAACTCTGCATCTAGAGCAAAATGGACAATTGCTGATCTATTTAGGATTGCATTGAAAAACTGATAGGAGAGTTGTGAACAGTAGTCTGCTGCATTGCTGACTCATAGTTACTAATTATAATGTGGGGCTTTTTTTACTCTTATGGCCTTTGGATATGGATGTAAAAATGGAGAGCCTCCTAAAGTATGTGCAAAAACTTCCATTGACTTCTTGGATTTAAATTGGATCTTCAGTTATTGCATTTTGTTATTGTCTTATAAAAATGAATTAAGTATGGTTTAAAGATTTAATGATAAGAATTTTGACTGCATGAAAATTGAGAAGTAGTTAAATTATGCTGTAAAATCTCAAGTTCAATTTATGACATTCTTATGAACTTTTGCAGATGACTTTCTGGATGTAATAGAGAGAGCAGTCAAAGTTGGCATTAAAAAGGTAATTTCTTACAATGAAATTGCTTTAAAATTTTAAGCTGCTTTCTAATATTTGGTTTTTTTAGCGCTCTCCTACTAAAACAATGTTTCTGGGACTTGCAATGGAAAATGCAGTAACTTCCTTCAATAGCACAAAACAAAAGTGTCCTGTGCAGAGCATTGTCTTTCCTTTTGCACAGATGATTATTGAAGTTCAGTGATATTGCAGGTGATGTGGATGTAGAAGTTATTTTGTACAGCTTCAACAGAAAGATATTCTCCTCTGACCTGCTGCAGTGAAGTGGTACATAATATTCCATGTTGTATTATAGGCAACCATTCCTTTCGTCTCGTATCTTGTGTGGCTCTTAGAGAATAAATCCTATGAGAAGCAGCTGAGGGAGCTGAGTTTTTTTAACCTGGAGAAAAGGAGGCTCAGAGGAGACCTTATCACACTCTACAACTCCTGGAAGGAGGCTGTAGCCAGGTGGGGGTCGGTCTCTTTTCCCAGGCAGCAAGTGACAGGACAAGAGGAAACGGCCTCAGGCTGTGCCAGCGGAGGTTCAGGTTGGACATCGAGGAAGAGTTTCTTCATGGAAAGGGTGGTCAGGCATTGGAACAGGCTGCTCAGGGAAGTGGTGGTCATCATCCCATGGGAGTGTTCAAGGAATGGCTGGATGTGGCACTCAGTACTGCAGTTTAGTTGACAAGGTGGTAGTGATCTGTCAAAGGTGGAACTCGGTGATCTTGGAAGTCTTTTCCAACTTTAATGATTCTGTGATTCCTAATCAACGATTACTGCTGAAGATCAAACTTTCCTGACTGAGGTTCTTCAGATATTTCTATATGTAAAGGAAATTGGTAACTACAGAAGAGCTGGGAGTGCCCACAAACTCTTAAGAGTTGAGACATCTGAATGTTTGCTGGTAAATACTGGCTTACGTGTATTAAAACAGCATCATTATGAGAGAATTTGTGACTCTGAACTTGGAATTGATGTTTTTAGCAGTGCATCTCATTCCTTTAGATACAGTAGTTTAACCTGCCTCTCTCTCTCTCTCTTTAAACTAAAACATTTTTGACAAAAATATGAATTAACATAGAATACAATGCATACTGGCACAAACTGTTCTACTGCACTAATAAGGCTACCAGATTAGAAATAAAGAAATAAACACTCCTCTAGCAGAGGAACAGGCATCTTCGGAGTTTGTTGAAAAACTCCTATCTGAAAAGAGTTGGAAATGCACCAGGAGACAAAAAAAGAAAACTGGTGATGGAGAAGTTACCCCACTGCAGCAAATAAAGGATTGAGGTCACATTTATATGTGCTATGTAAGTGTTATTTAATCTTTATACCACCCTCTGAAAATAAGTAGCATTTTTTTATCTTATCATCAAAAATAGATTAGCTGCATAACTTTTTCAAGATGCACAGTGGATTGAGAAATATTATTCAGGAGTTCCTGTCCTTAGCTGTTCTCAGTCTTGCTACTGGCCTGTACAGTGTCAGAAGCCTGTTCCATCACAGTTTGTTCCTACTTGCATAGAAGCTTAATCTGCTTATTAGAAAATACTTTTATTTTTCTGTATAGCTGCTGCTTTATGGTAATTTTTTGTGAAGTTTTGCCATGTGTCGTGCATGCACTGAGCCATTTTCAGCTTAACATTTCTCAGTGGTATCGTTGGGATGTGTCTGTCTGTCATGAGCTCACTGCAGGAGTGTCTGAGCTGGTGCTGACAGAGCCTGGTGGATAGCATCTGTAGGAGAAGAGTTGTCCAAAAGCACTGTAGCCATGGATGTTACAACCTAGGGTGAAATATTCTGCAAGTGGTGGTTCAAAAAACTACACTGTAGGCAACAATTCCAGTTTGATGACTTTGAGTTTAAGGTAAAATAAGAGATGGAAATTCTTAAATTTATAATCCCAGCTCTGATACAAACTCATTTTTTGGTTTAACTACTTACTCATATTGTGTTTTGGGTCTTTGGGGTCTTTTGGATTCTTTACTTTCCCCAGCTGTAAGACAAGGAGAACGTTTCCAAGTATCATTTCTTGAGTGCAAATACAGTATCTTTGGTCATTGTCTAATAAAGCTAATATTGCTGCAAATAGAAGTATTTTATTCCTGCACTGATTTAAATGCTTAGCATACAAGATATTTGATGAAGGGGAAAAAAAATCATATTTTGCTGCCTAGTGTATTTACTAGCTCCTGAGGACCATCAAGGTTTATTGCTGATTTATGAAATCTTGTTATATATATATAATTAGTAATTGTATTCTGATGTTTTCTGTCGAGATTCTTCCTTGTATCTGTTTTCTTAAACATTCTGTTTGATGTTCAAAGAACATCCAACTGACAGTACTTTTCTTGTTTCAAGTTTTTGATTACAGGTGGGAGTCTAGAAGATAGTAAAGATGCATTGCAGCTGGCACAGACAAATGGTATTTTCACTTTAAATTTACATTGTCAGTCAAAAATGTAACCTTCTCTGCTCTCAGAATTGAATTCAAAAGGACCTGCCCCTGAGGTGTTTACAGAATCTCAGATTAAAATGAGAAATTACATTTCAGAGTGGGATGAATGCATTGTGTATGAGTTTCTGTGTGTTGCTCTTTAGATCCCTGATGTTGGCAGGAATCACTCTTTTCCTACATGTTCTATTTATAAATAAAAATTAAAATGATAGGAAATTTCTGGAATAAAGATATTGATACAAGTTTCTGTTCTAGAAATAAGGTAAAATGCTTATATGTTGTGGAATATATGGGGTTCCTTGGCTTTTTGTTTGTTTTTTACTCACCAATCTGTCATGACCAGCTTAATCAAGAGAGGTATCTTTCTTTTGATCCTTCTCCTGGCTTTTCCTTTCTTTCTGTGAAAGGAAAATGGCTCTTCTTTTTTCTTTCCGCAAATTTCATTCTACTAATTATTTAAATGTGTATTTGAACTAAAACACATTATACTATTTGCTAACAGAAATGTAAAATAATTTTGGTTTGAGTGAACGCAGGGAGGTAATTTGGTTTGACCCGGTCCACCTCCCCACTTCCCATTGAAGGAGGACTAGCTTGAACATTAGGGCAAGTTGCTCGGGCCCTTATCTGGTTTTTCCCTTCCCCAGTGCTTTTACACTTAGCAGAAATGTTAGTTTTGGCAAGGTAATCTAGATTAGATACCTGGGAAATCAGGCAGACGTGACCTGTGAAATTCTCTGACAGCTTATGCAGGGGGCACATGGGGAAATGCTGTCTGCAGACCTTACAGCTGGGGTAACCTGCTACACTTTGAACAAGATGTATTTCTAAATGTTCTCAAGAGGTCTCTTCCAGCCTCAGCAGTTGTATGATTTATTGAGGGCTGCTCCACCAGAACAGTTCAGCTCTAAGTTGCAGTTTTAGAGTACACCAAATAATGTGTACCAAAAAGAGACACATGCACAAGCCCCCATTGGAGATACTGTCTGACATTTTTAAGGCAGAAAATGTCTGTCTAATGAAATTATCACTAAGCTAAAGATGTTCAAAGGGAGTTTTCTTTTAAAATTATTACCAATAAAAAAAAAATCCTCCAGAGGCAGATACTGTCTATACCTTGAATAAATTTTCTTTTTCTTTTCTTAAAACCTCCTAATACTCTCTTGCTTTAGACATGTTTTTCAGTACGGTTGGCTGTCATCCTACCCGCTGTGGAGAATTTGAGCAGAGTAGCCCGGAACAGTATTTATCTGAATTAAAAAATCTGATTGAAAAAAATAGGACAAAGGTAATAGCAGTTGGAGAATGTGGCTTAGGTAAGTGTTCTCTTAGTACTTCAATATTTATTTTTTTCTAGACATATACTGAAAAAATCGTAAAATACTAAATGGGTTTTTTGTTCTTTCTATTTGTAGATTTCGATAGGTTAGAATTTTGCCCAAAGGACATCCAACTCAAGTAAGGAGCTTTTGATGACTGTGAATTGACTTGTAGCAATTTACAGGAGTGTTTTCTATCTTGTCTTCTGCCATATAATATACTGTCAGGTCCAGCCCTAAAATTTTGCAGGGTTGGGCCTAGGGTTTTTTTGGCAGAAATGGGAGTTTAAGGAAACATGCCTACATTCAAGTAGTGCAATATGCTAAATTTTGCTACCTGCCTGGTGTTGACTTATGTCAACATGTCTTACATCATCATGTCTTTTTCTGTAAAATTGATCAGAAATCATTGATTTCTGGTGTGACAGATGTTCATTCTTGCTAATAGTTAAGAGCTCTGAGAGACTCATGGGGAAAATAACATAAATGTAGTGTGTGAAAGAATTGGGTTGTTGAGTGAAAGGCATGGGGAAGGGAACGGAACTATCAGAAGCATAAGTCAGCAGTGGGGAAAAAAGAGCTTTTAGTAAGGAAGGTGTTAGCTGGGAGCAGATGATGGAGAGCTGATAGTAAAGGTAATATCAGGAGGTAGGGAAGTAACACATGCAGCATGGATGCTAAGAATGGAAAGAAGCTACCACAGCCCCTAAAATCAGCCTGCATTCTTGTGTTGAGAACTTACCTCTGCAGAGGGAACTGACTGAAAGATACAGGTGATAAATTCAAATAAGATGAGTGATTAATGACTAACACTTGCATGTTACTGTTTTGAGTAGATTGGTCACTGGGGGGCAGTGGTTGGATGTGTTTTTTCTAATTGCTACATGTTAGCAGTAGGAGGAGTGAATTTCTTCATAATGCTACAGACCTGCAGTTAAATGCTCAGCAAAGGGGACAGGACTTTTTTCCCCCGGTAGAATTCAGTGTACATGAAGTTCAGCAAAGCTCACCTTGGAACAGAGCTGTTTCTTTTCTGTGGCAAACTAAAACACTGATGGAGTATCAGATTTTAAGATCCTTAACTGCCTTGGTGTTATAGAAAGAAAAAATACATATCTCATTTCCCTGTCCAATGGACTGCAGCTGAAGAGCTGTAGTGACTTTTAATTGGGTGCACTGAAATTGAGTTGTGAGGAGAGATGACAGGCCTGATCAGTCAACTAAACAAAGGAAGGCAGAGTGTGAAATACATGGAGACAGTTCACTGGTTTTCAGCTGCTCCGGAGTTCAGGTGCAGCAGTCACCATGGGGAGGGCTGGCAAGCAGCTGCACAGTTCCCCCACAGAAGAGCAGCATGTTTGTTTCCCAGGCAGTATCAGAGCATGACATCTGTTTCATTTAGTATTTAATCATTATTTTTCTGGTTATTTATGCTTGTTTTCTTTTGGATAATTTTCACCTGTAAAAAATGAACATTATTTTTGACCCTTTTTCTTCAGTTTAAAAGTTAATAAAGATGAGAATCTAATAAAGATGAAATTTCTTTGTTGTAGCATTCCTAAGAACTTTCTATTTCAAAAATTTTCCCCATTCTCAAAACTTTTCCAACAGAAAGTGGTCATTTGAATGGTAGTAAGATGAAGGTACTGCCTTCATATTATGGTGAAAGTCGTATTATAAATGCACTGGTAAGCATATAGAAGTTTCATATCTGCTGTACTACTGGGAGGGGTTTGTGGGGTGTAGCAACACAAAGCCAGGAGTTTTCTCAACCAAATTGGGCGAAGTGAACAATATCACATGCACCATTACTCAAATTAATTCAGAAGAGTTTATCTGGAGATCCACCTCAGCAAGGCCAGTTTGCTTTAGCTCCTTTAGTGTCTTGATCCTGTAGCATTTGAACATGACAATCAAAACTAAACCTGCAAACAACCTCATGCTCATGAAAATAGAAGTATTTGCAGACTATGAGAGAAATGGAGAAGTAACACAAAATCGGCATGTATTGAATGACAGTCTGCTTGCTCAAAGGAACAGGTTGTTCCTTAAGCACTGGAACTCATCAGGGTTAGTTTCCTACTGAGTTATTTTGTTATCATTCCAATCACTGTATGTCTGGTTTCTTCCTGCTTTCCCAGAGTTTGGGTTTTTGAAATTTTTTTTAATTATTATTTCTTTTCTCTTCAGTAACTTCCTCATCCACCTGCCCTTTCTCTTTGGCAGGCCAAGGAGCAACGTGTTGGGCTTCATTGTTGCTAGGAATGGAAGAGGCTTGAGCTACATTTCCATTTGTAGGGGCACTAAACTTAGTACTTTCAAGGCACTACCCTTCTCAAAATTAGATTGAACCTGGCCAGTAGGTTACTTAGGGAGCTTATTTGCAGTTATGTCTCTAAATCTCTTCCCCATATGAAAAAAGTATTCTGTTAAAAAAAAACCCACACCAAAAATCAAGCAATTGTGGCTATTTAACCACAAGGGCAATCATGAGTTGCAATTAATTTATATCGAGTCAAACAAGCTAAACTAAGTGCAATATCTAGACAAAGAAGATTCAAAGTAGGTGTAATGCATTCTCATGAATTTTCATGTCGGTTTTCAAGGTTACAGCTGATTTGTTTAACCTGTTTTATAGCAAAGATTTGTACTGATTAACAGGGAAGGTAACTTTGATCTGAGAAATATCAACCTGTAATACCCAGAAAATAGTGAAAATGACATGAAATTAAATGATCAGTTGCATATTTGTTTAGGGTTTTTTGGTTGGTTGGTTTTTTAGGAAAATGTAAATCAAACTAATGGTTTGCTGCCACTTTCCCCTGATTGATATATGACTCATACACAGCAGCGTGTGATCACTGGGGTTTGCCTTTGAAGTGGGCATGATAACTGATGGGAATCTCCTGGTGCCCTGGACTGTTTTTTAACAGCAACACCTCAAGAAATCCAGTATGTGCATAGAGCCGCAGCCTGTTGGGATGGGCAGTGTTGTTCTCCTGCTTTGCCCAAATAATGTCACCTTTCAAACTGCGTGTGGACACTGAGTCATCCATGCACTGCTGGCCTTCTGCCATGCTTAGGTTCTTCTACTGTGTTTCCTGAGCATGGTTTCCCTGCCTGGGTGGAGCGGGGCAGCAGAGATGTGGAATGGTAATTGCAGAGCTTGCTGCTGATGACAAGCACAGGTTAGTTCAGTGCTAAGTAGTTTCCTTTGCATTGGGGAACCTGGCTACCTCCTTACCTTCCCTCTGTCCACATTCCAGTGTCTCCTCACAGGGTGGAGCCTCGCTGTTACCGCCCCATCAAGGGCAACTCTAGGAGTACAAAGTAGGAGAGGGATAAAAATGAGTGAAAAGGAAAGGATGCAGGAACACAGAGGAGGGGAGGAAAAACAGGTGAAGACAATAGGCAGAATGGGGCAGAAGTGTGATGTCTAATCTGATATTTGTTCCATCCCAAGAGAGGAAAGACTGACCTCCATGGATTGTTATTCACAGGTCAGCTCTGATGCAGTTTGGCCATTGGAGGCTGTAGAAGCCTGCACAATGCTCCCCTGCTCACCCTCACTGTTTATGAGTGCTTCTTGAAATAGTGGCCTCTGTGTCATTCACACTCTCCCATTCCTGACATTTCAGAACTCTGTGGAAAGAACAGTCAGTTCCTCTTCCATTAAAAATAAATAAATGAATACAAATGAGCTCCAGCACCCACACTACACGGGAGAACATGCTCAGCATATACATATATAGCTTCTGCAGTACTGATGCTCTTGGCCACTTACCTGTCTTCAGGCATAGATCATGGCTATGGCAATACACATGGGAAAGAGGTTCTTTTAAATCCTTGCACAAATAAGAACTTTTGCATGGCAAATCCATTAATTCTGTGTTTAGCTCTGGAGGACAGAAGCTCGGGGAAAAAAATCTTTTACTGTCTTTATCTGTTCTTACACTGAGTTTCTCTTTAAAGGTGAATTTTATTTTACAGGTATTTTGAAAAACAGTTTGACTTGTCAGAACAGATGCAGCTGCCCATGTTTCTACACTGTAGAAATTCACATGCTGAATTTTTAGGTGGGTTTTGTTTGAGAATTTCATATTCAGAGCAAATTCTGAATATGAAAATCTTTCATATTTGTCTGTTATAAAGCTGTCTTACATTTTTATTTATTTCATTTCATAGATATAATGAGAAGAAACCGAGATAGAGTTGTAGGAGGGGTGGTAAGTATGGACTTCAGTGTAGCATTTTTTCATGCGTGTGTGTGAATATTGTTGCTTAATATGCAATTTCTTGTTTGTCATGGAATCTGGGTAGGCTTCCTGTTATATGATTTAAGCTGTTGTTAATTAGTACATTTTCCAGTACCTTTTATTATTTTTATTTTCATTGGTTATTCAACAGAATTTTTGCAAGGTAAGAAGATAGGCTGAGAAAAAGCTCTGCAGCTGATGTGAACAGTTCTTCTTGGCCTGCCAGAAGGACAGTTAAAGCACCTCATCATTGCCACTGGCCTTTTCCCAATTCGTCAGAGCCTGTAACTGCAATGCATTCAGACCGCAGATAATTTAGATGCATGTTCCCAGTGGAAGCCATAACTTCAGACATTTGCTTCTGATGTTAGACATCGTTTTCAAATTAGATCCAGATGGAACTTTTGATTACTTTATGTCTTTAGATATTCAGATCCCATTTTAAATTCAAAAGCCTAACAGGAAAAGCTTTGGGTGAAAAGGTCAGGGAAGTCCAGCAATGCTTCTTCAGGTTTCGATTATGACTGGGTTTTTCAAAAGTGATAGATGCTCAGATTATTCTAACATGAGACCACACCTCCTGCAAGAATATCGCAGTCCCCAGGTTTGTCCTTTGTTACCACAAAACCCTTCCCCACGCTCAGTGCTTTGCATGTTCCGCTCTTATGTGATGCTGTGAAGGCTCTTCTTCCTTCCTCCCTTTCTTTCTTCCTGCACAGCCAGGAACCAGGGGAGAAACAAGCAGGCATCCTCTGCAACTGCCTGTGCCTGTCACAGCACAGGGAAGCAGAGTAGTCTCTTTACTCCACTCAGGCTGAAGATGCAGTTCCCAGCTGCATTATACTGTTTGTAACTTGTGAGCCTCCACTTCTTCTCCAATCCCTGGCATGACCAAGCAGTCTGTCTTGCTAGTTCCACTGGCCTAACATCTGTGGAGAACAGAATGCTACTCTTACGGTGTCCCTGACAGTGCCCTGTAGGGAATACTGAGGAAAGAATACAAAAATTCAGCGTGCACAGGATTACTTCCTGAGTATGATCTCCCAGCTATCAGTTAGAGCGAGTTCAGGGCCAAAAGAGTATCACTGGATAGGCCTTTTCTACATATATTTATCACTGTTAAAGTGTGGTAACCACTTGTAGTGCAGCATTCAGGTGACTTCAGCCTGAACTTTGCTCAAATTCAGAATCAACTGAGCCATGTCCCATCTTGATGTTTGTAATGATGTGTAATGCATACTGTTGAAGGTATTGGATGCTAATAAAAGGTAATACATACTTTTGAATGATTGGAGTTTTAATAAAAGTACATTTATATTTTTATGTCTGTGTATTTATATATGTTCTAGGTACATTCTTTTGATGGCACAAAGGAACAAGCAGCAGCACTAATAGATTTGGATCTTTATATTGGAATAAATGGCTGGTAAGTTCTTTACAAGAAATATAACTGCTTTAAAATGGCAGCTATAGTGAACTCATTGGTTCCTTTTAAACAATGAGGTCAAGTTTTCAAAGCTTGCTAGACCCTTAATCATCTGACAGATTTAGAATTGCTCTCATTAGTCTGTTAGCCATCAAAGTTCTTGCTGTGCAGCTCAGTGAGCTAATCTAGGTCCACTCTACTACCCTCAGGTCAATCCTTGTTTGTAAATAAATAAGGTTGTTGAGTGTGGAAAGATTCCTTTTGAGGAGTGTTTAAAAAACAGCCTCATTTTAAGCTGCCTGTCAAGTGCTGGAGTAATGCAAATGTAACCTGAGTGCCTCATCTCCTGGTTATGCAGTCTGAATTCTCAGCAGTCACCTGGCCAAATGCCAGCCAGCACCACTTTGTAAGGCATGGAGCCTGTCACCAGGCAAGCAAGGGCAGCCAGAGAGGGGTTCTGCAGCTTACTGGGGTGAGATGGCTTCTCCCAGTAACTCTGAATTTGCTGTTTTCTGCAAAATTTTAATTTACAGGCAGTATTGTTAAAAAAGGAAGCAAATTTTATTCATTAACAACATTATTTAGGACGCTGCTTTTGCTACAAAACACTTTAACAGGCACAGTAATTACTTTTATACACTTTTTATGTTTGTTTTTTTTTTTTTTAAACTAAACAAACTCTAAATTTTCTAGTTCACTGAAAACAGAAGCCAACTTGGAAACACTGAAATCAATTCCCAGTGAACGATTAATGATAGAGACTGGTAAGATTTTATATCTTGGTCAGTTTGTAATGATGGGCAATGAGATACGCTGGTGTGGCAATCATAAAGCAGACTCAAGACCTAAAGAATTCAGACCAGGAAAAGGACTGGCTGTTATCTCCACTTGAGAAAGCAGTGTAGAGAAATACTCCTTTCCAGCTTTCTGCTGGAAGGAATAAGCTGCTGTGTCAGTTCCTGACATTGCAGGGGAAGATGAAAAGGACAAATTGACAACCCAGATTTTTAAATGTACCGGAATCCTGCTTGAGTATCTTTTAAAATGCAGCTTGCTGGAGATGTGCCAAGCACGGGGCAATGGCTCTGAGTTAGCCACTGGCAGCAGTAATGGCATTTGGAAACAACTGCTCTTTAAATGGAATAGGTGGAAGAATGCTTGAATTCCCTTAGCCCACTGAGCAGTCATTTTAATGGACTGACTAGGGATGTCATGTTTTCTTTTTTCATGTTCAGTTATCAATAATTGACAGTTACAAATACAGTATTTATTTTAATTTCTAAATCTGAGAAAGGAAATCACAAACTGCTAAATCCTTAAATTTATTTGCACATGAAGTACAAACCTGTTATACAGGAAGTTTCTGTGGAATGCATGCAGTGTATCTGGCTGTCTTTATCATGTCAGAAGAAATTAGTGTTGTGTATTACTGCTGATTTTTTCAAGTGTAAAATCCTGAAGATAATGTTATAAAAATCCAAAATGTTAAATTGCCTAGATCTCTTAAATTTCCTTTTGAGTTGGAGGTCACTGCTAGAAAGAGATTGCAGGAACTTTTGTCTGTAGAAGTAGTTGATTAAACTATCTCATGCTGTTCTCAAACAATTGCACTCCTAATTCTTTTTTTTTAATTAAAATAGATGCACCTTGGTGTGGAGTGAAAAATACTCATGCTGGATCAAAATACATTAAAACTACATTTCCTACAAAAAAGAAATGGGAAAAAGGGCACTGCTTGAAGGACAGAAATGAACCCTGCCATATAATGTAAGTGTACCACTGTGCTCTTATTTTAAATACTTCAAATCTCACATGAAAAAGAATAGAAAAATCCCAGTTCACTAGTAATGTAGAAAATAGAAATTAATTCTAATTGTACTTGTGTAAGATTTTGCTTTATAGGCTGTGGAAAAAATTAAAAGTCTTAATTTTCCTACATCAGCAATTCTGGATGTGCAATGCTCCCTGAAAGTGAAACGAGTACTGTTTTTATTTTTCACTTGATACATTGTAGAAGAGGTTAAACCCTGTAAAGTAACCTGACTTGAATATTCATTTCACTAATTGTTGTTCAGGTAGCTTTTAAAACTGATCCAGCCCTGGGGATCAGGGGACAGCCCCACAGCTGGGACAGTGCTGAGACACCAGCAGTGCCTGTGACATTGCTCCTGTCACAGGCCCATGACATGAACTGCCACAAAATGCATTTTGTCAGGGACATTTCTTCCTTCTGCTGTTGTGCTTCAAAGAATCTGATCCTGTGAAATTTAGATATGAATGACAGCAGCCAAGATACAGAGTAGTGAAAGAAAACTCCAAGGGCTTATGGACAGAATTGGTAAACACAGACACTGTTTTCTACCTCCTTTCCACACAGTCCCTCACAGAAGTGTGAAAAGCAAGAGAAATGTATAATTGTTTTAGTGAAAACGTTTACTTATTTGCATTAAATACCACTAATAGATGAAATGCTGAATTTTCAGAATGCCCTGTCTAGATTTTGAAACGCTGCTCAGGATAGTACTAAAGATGCAAGTATGCAGCAAGGTATCTAAACAAGAGTTTATTTGACAACTGAAGGGAATTCTGCTGCTTTTTGAGACATGAAGGAACTTAGAAAACCACTGATGATGCTAAAAGCACAGTTTAAGCTTACATGGTGACATCTCCTAGTGTTCAGATACATTTTATGCAATTAGGTCACTTGTAATACTCTTCAAATTTTTTTTTTTTTTTTGCATTTTAAATGTGAAGTGGACACATTAGCACAGAAGGGTTCCTTCAGTATTTTAAGACTTTCTAGGGTCAGCCCATGATTATGGAGTAGGGGAAGAGATCAACTGAAAAGTTTTCTGATCACAAGTCAAGGGCCTCTACTTTTATTATTTCAACCAGCCTTTATGTTAACAACACCCCCACATCTTTGTCTGCTGGCTTAAATGTAGTTTACAGAAATGTTTCAGAAATCCCGCACACTCGAAATGCAGTCTGTTCTAGATCATTACACAAATGCTGTGCTTTGGCTTTTGCCTTCTTTTATAAAACAAAATTTTATTTGGCTCTACCTTATTTCAAAATTATCATCCCAATAATGTTCATCATAACCAGTTGTAATTTGAGAACCTCTTAAACCTTAAGAAAAATTTAGAATGGTAACTGAGAATTGGTATTTTGTGACTTCTCAAGCAGCAAAATCTGGTGTGAGGGAACGTTACTGACTCCAAGGTGTTTTTAATGTTTAGGATATATATACTTTTTAATACAGCTCAATTGGCAGGAGGAAGTTTCCGTTTGTCTGGTTTTGGTGGTGCTGGACACCTTTCAGTTTTGAGGGTGATATTTCTGCTTCATAGACATAATTTTAGAACTACTCCCCTTTGAAGCTATTTTTGAAAAAATTTAGCCACCAGAGGCTTCTTTTTTCTCCTTCAGCAGTTTCACATACACAGTGTTACAGTAACAGAGCCTCCTCCTGCATCCAAGTGAGGAGAGAGGAGTAAGCCCTAAGTCTTCAAGGGTGAAATTCTTTGGTATTTGTTACTTATTTCTGTGTAGGCCTGATCTTACCCCATCTCATCTGGAATATCCTCTTAAATCAAGAAGGTGTTTGGCTAATTCTGCATCTAGGAAAATATTTACAGTACAGCAGTTATTAAGAGCAACTTTTCCTACTCTTTGTCAAAAAGAAGTTTAGCTATTGCCTCAATTTAAAGGCAAGATCCAAAACCTACCACCAAGCTTAAGCTTCTTACTCTTCATGGTGAAGTTTTATGCTACTACTGGAAAAATCAAAGTATGACACATCTCAGGAAGTGTACAGAATATTACTTTTTTTTTTTAAGAATGACTGATACAAAATCAAGAAAGCAAATGCAGAGAAAAGGTTGTGGCTTGGTTTAAATCATGTCCATCCCATTTCTTTTCCCTCCTTTTCCTGGCTTGTATCAAGGCCCTGGGCCTTTTGAAATTGCTCATTTAATATTTACTGCAAATATCTGACCACATTAATCACTATTAAGCTAAAGAACAGGAAAGTAGGAGCAAGTTACTTGGACAGCACTGTGCTCAGATAAAGCTGTATCTGGAATTTAAGCTTGCCATAGACCAGTCTATTCATAGTGCAGATTTAGCCTTGAAAGGCTAGTGAGTTTAGTTTGAAAAATGAAGATCATTGATAAAGACACCCACAAAATGACACTTCCTTCAAAACAGAAAGCTGTTTAATTACCTCCAAACAAGAGTCAAAAGACCAAAGATGAATCTGTACCAGTGAGCAAACCAGTGTTCAGTGTAAAGAAAATGGCAGTTAGTAACTTAAAAGTGAAGCTATTTGCATATCTGAGCACCCTGCCCTATTGCTCTTAGCAGAGGTTTTTATTCCCGGTTAATCTTAATGACTTGTATATACACATGCAGCAATCTGAAATACATTCTGAAGTACTGGGTTTCAGTCTTCCAATATAAATCTTTCTTTTTTAGTCAAATTCTGGAAATAATGGCGGCAGTAAGAGAAGATGACCCACTTGAGTTGGCCAATACTCTATATAACAACACCATTAAAGTCTTCTTTCCAAATATATAAAGTTGTTTTTCTTACATTTATTCAGCATAACTTCAGTAAATATATTGCAAAAACTTTAAGATCATCATACCTGCAAGTTCTAATCAATGGAAGCCAATATGTAGTGGGTTTTGGGTTTTTTAAGGTACAAGATTAAAGCTGCTTTTGAAAAGGTGGTCTGCATTTGTGCAGTTTCTCAGCCCTGTTCCCCTTTCGTCAAGATTCAGGATCGACTTCAAGGCCAGCCCACACCTGTAACTCCAGTGAGCAGTGGAGGCACAGGATGAGCACCAGGCTGCTGCATTCACATGTAAAGCACTTCAAGCTACTGCTGGCAGTTCAGGAGGGTGGGACAGATCGATGGCATGCGCCTTGCTGCTTCACCAGAAAGCTGAGCAGTGTCGCCTTGTGTTCCACATATGCAAATGCTATAGCATTAAGCCTACCAACCTAAATTTTTATTTAGTTTTTAAAAACACAACTCAAACACAACTCACCATTTTTTTGCGATAAAGCTCTGCTAATACTGAATTTGTAAGTAAAGCTGCTTTGGCTCAGGCTTTCGTTTCCGAGTTGACCGGCTGAACAGTCTGTTTTCAGCAGTATTTTTCATTTGCATCCAGAAGACAATGATTGGGGATTACTGGTATATGGTCTTTGGCACAGCATTATCACCACATCAATTAAAGAGTGTTTTTCCAACCATCTTAAAAACGTGAAAACATTTTATTCCATGTACAATAATGTACATAACTTTAAGGTGGTCATGAAAGAGACCAGCAAAAATTAGAGGTATATTTACAGTAGCACACACCACAGTAAACAACCACCATTCACAGACTCAACATTGAGATACTGCTGTTGTGCTTAAGTACAATAACTACAAAGTGATACTTTTATTCTGTTGAAGTCAATCTTAAACAAATACCTCACGGCTTAGTAAAGGACATCTTAATCACCAAGAGAGTTAGAGTCAACATTAAGAGTCTCATTCAAGTGCTGTGCCACACAGTCACCATCTTCCTCATCACTATCAGAACTGTCATTATCTTCATTTAATTCATTTTCAGCATCAGCAGCTTCTTCTGCAACCCGTACAGGATTTTCATTTGGTGCTACAAACCCGTTGTTGTTAGAGATATTGGCATTTTCTTTGTCCTCAATATACACTTTCTGATGGCACATCGGGCATGTGTCCTGAATGTACAGCCACTTCCGAAGACAAAGTGCATGAAAATAATGGTTGCATGGAGTAATGCGTGCAGAGGTGGTGAACTCGTGGTAGCAGATTGCACAGACATCATCGATTTCATGTAACCGAGCTCCTTTTACCTCTGGAAGCGAGTTGATTTTCTTCACAGCAGTTCGGCGGTTTATAAAAGTCTTCCAGCCATTCTTGGCTTGCAGGTAGATGTTGAAGTACGCGTGCAGACACATCATGCAAGCGCGAATCTTGCTTCCCGATTCAAAAACCATTGTGTAAGCTCCATTTCCAAACATGATTACTCCAAATATAAACTCAATAATATTGCCAGTTGAGCGAACATAATAGACATAATCATCAAGTTTTTCCCATAGCACATTATAGTAGCCATCAATCATAAACAATATATAAACAGTGATAGAAACTATTACTTTTAGGCAAAGCTCTACACAGAATGCTGTGACTGCAAAAAGCCAAGTATTTAGTGCATAGTGGTGCCAGAGGATGTAACTGAGCAGAACCGGAAGAATGAAAAGGCAAGCGGAGACAAATAGTACAGGAAAGTGTCTGCGGAACGATGACACATGGGAGGCACTGAGAGACATCAGCACAGGGTCTGTCATTCCATGGATAAAATGCAGGACTGCAGTCAACAAAAGGCACATGTTTCGACTCAGGCGAACTAATCGTTCCTCTGGTTTCAGTCCACTTAAACCAGTCTGCAGAGCCAAAATGAAAAACAAGACGGGTGCTACAAACCCAAGCCTTTTGTCATCCTCATCAGTTGATCCAATGAAGGCCAGGATACCAAGTCCCAAATAATGCGCTATTGAAGAAATGACGGCACTCATGCCCAACACAGTTAAAGTAGAGTCACACCCACTTATGATTAGGCTGCAAATCAGTTCCCAACAGTTATCCCACGATATCAAGAAGAATTTTTCTTCCGTGTTATTTTCAGCCATCTTTACAACATATGTTAATACCACAGCTTGTGCTGTAAGTCTTGTTAGCCAGAAGACACGCAGTACAGCTGGAAACCGGATCCTTTTCCATGTATCTTCCATCAATAGCTGTAATCCATAAATACGATACATGTGCCTCACTAGCAGATAAACGTATCGTACCGAATAATAGAACCACTTAATTTTCGTAACTAAAATGGCTGTGGTATTTAGTGTCAGAACTAGGCCTGAAATAAAAACAAGTACTTGCCGGACATTTAAAGGTAATTCAACAACCAAGCCAATTACAGGAATCAGTATATCCAGGATGATGAGTTGAGAGTATATGGACTGCATGTTTAGCAATGTAACATATCCGATTCCAAAGGTAAGCTGAAGGATGGAAAGTGCCATCCATAGCGAAGGTCCTTTATGTGGGAAGATCTGAATTCCAAATGCAGCTGTGTAGTAGGCACTGTAGAAGTTTATGTGCAAAGCAGCATAGTAATTCACCAACACTGAAGTTGCAGCCAGCAGAAATGCCGAGGCGATCATGTAGAACTTGAAAAGTGCTCGCTGTTGTAAGACCAGAACAACACTGGATACAAAGACACCTAAAACCAGATTGAAATCATTTAGTTCTCAACAGAAGTTCAACAACAGATTTTAACCTATTAGCTTTGGAGCTACATTTATTTAATGTATCACTTCTCCATTAGTCACTTGTAATTTTGCATTACCAATGGTGCCCTTTTCAGAGAACAGGCAAGAGGACCAGCTAATCTCTGCATTTAACATCTGGGTACTACAGCTGTGATGCAAAGCCAGGGCAAGCCCTAAGTCACAATTACTATGAAGTCTGTTGCAGTTTCAGACTAGAACAGTGACAACTCCCAGCCTTTCAGCCTTAGTCCTGAAATCCAATGGTAACAAGTTCCAAAAATAAACCCCCAATGGATACAGCATCACCTTTATAAGCAAAGCTAATAAAAAATAAATGAGTAAAATTTAGTAAGTCCCCTAATTCACTTGAACAGGGCACTCAAGTACAGCTCTCCAAGCTGGAGTACTAATGATAAGTAACCAAAACACTTTAGTTACACTCTTTAATAGGAAAATAGTGAAAAAGTGCTGTCGTTTGCTGTGGGGAAGGCACTCCTATTTCCCTTCAGTTTGCTTTTATTTCTGGTCACAGTGGCAACAAAGGTCACATGGGGAAGACCTTCCACAGCATACAGCTTTTGTGCACTGAATCCAAAACTGCACCAACTGCCCCTTTGCCAATGCCAGTGCAAACTTGTCTGTCTTGTTAGAAGTCAAATTTAGGCCTTGAAATTCCTGTTTGCTAACCTCTCCCTCATACCGACCATGACCACATCTTGACCATGACTGGGAAGTCTGCACCTTCCTATGAGAAATCCTATCAGAGCAACTGCAGTATTGGGATTTTGGGATTACATGTCCCTGCAGTAAACTTCTGTAGTGTAATTTATGAATCCCACCACTGTGTACTACATAGGTAAGGGTTGTACCCTAAGAAGTGTTAAATTAAATGGCACTTAGCACTAGATCCATTTCCTTAAACAGTTTCTTTTTCAGGAAACACACTGCCTTTGTTTTGGACTTCTCAATCAGCTTCCACTCTATGCAACTGCTTTCTCATCCAAACCAGTCTGGAGACATTTCAATCTCTTACAACTTATATTTCATTCTAAGTTGCTTTCAGTCTCTGTACTAAAACCAATGAAATCACCAGTAATCCTCTTTCTGCTGGAGGACAGCATTGGTCTTTTCTGACGATTGTAGTTTAGATTGTTCTAAATCCACCATAATCAAGTGTTTAAAAAATATTTAAGCCATAGTCTCTTGATCATGAGAATAAATTCTTTGAAACAGTATTTGATTCATCAATAGTGTGACCCCTGCTTGTATAAAGAAAAACAACAACAGCAACTAAACACACACAAATACACAAAAAAAACCCCTCCAAAGCCTGGAGAACTGAGAAGAAGGGAGAGGATCAACATGAATCAACTGCAAAAGGCAGGCTACAAATAAAGATACTAATACACTTCAACAATATTTCTTGCCAGCAGCACTGGCTGATATAAACACATTCTCCTTAACTAATCATTAACCTGGTAACCTTGTGGACTGAGGAAAAGCCTCTATCAGTTTTCAGAAATCCCCTTGCACTGTAGCTCAGTTCTGCCAGAAAAAGCTGAATATTTGTTACATGCAGCACTTTTTACAAAATAAGCTTGACAGTTGCCTTGTCATCTTAACCACCACAAACATCTTTAGGAAAGCCAATACTGCTGACAAGTTTGTAGCCTTTGTCTTTTCTCAGAAGTCACAGAAAAGGCTCACATGCCTGTATAAGGTCGTTATTTATGTAATTCTGATCATTTGAGCCAAAGGAGATGCATTTTGCACTAAGCAGGCTGCTCTGAAACACGCCTTAACAAAACCTATTTTTGTGCCTTGCAGTGGCAGTAACAGGCCTGTATTTAGATACTGCAGGTCATCTTAAAACACTGACGTTTCACATGCAAGACACATCTCTAAAAACAGTACAACAGTGAGTCAATAGAGCTTGTCCTACTGGTTCCTCTGAAGAGGGACAAAAAGTACATCATATCTCTGTTAACAATTGTGGGGAAAAGTCAAGACTCACTGAAGGAGTCTCAAAAGACTGTAAGAGCTAACAAATCTCAGAAGGGGCAGTGAGCACTCCCTTCCCCCATCTCCATTTATGTCACTTAGTCCACCTTGACAGAAGACTTTGCCCTGCCCCCTGCCCATCCCCCCTTTCCCTCCAAAACAGTAAGTCTTTTTCCATTTTCCCTCTGCTAGAAAATGCTGCAGTTCCTTGTTTGGTAAGGTTTGTCTCTCTACTCATCTTTACTGTTTCCACCTGTGCCATCCCATTGCCAACTGTCCCAGTATGGCCTCCAAACACAGCACTGAACCAAACCACGCTGCTCTTACTTTTAAAATAATTTCTTGTGTTACAATTAATGTCTCCCTCTCATTTTTTTTCCTTTAAATCCTAAATTTTGTCAGTATCTTTATAGTAGCCCACTACTTAGGATTTGACTTTCAGTCACTTGCAGGGAATAATCACTTTTACACATCAGCATTTAATTAATGTGGAACTGCCAAACTATTGTTCCCTAGCTCCAGTAATTCTATTTACTTCCACATCTTTCTGCAGACTCAAGTATTTATAGTACCCTTCTCAAAACTCAGTGTCCTCAATGCTGTCTGAGGTGACAGTCACACACCCTGGGGGTGGTGGTTCTGCTGGAATTGAGATACTTAAACCCAATGCAAAGATACGAAAAGTAAACATTGCGTTGGGGACAAAGCAAGGTTAATCAAAAAGATGAAAGGGAAAACATGCTCCAGCTGTGGAAGTTGGTTCTGTGCCGTGTATAACTCTATTTACTTCTGTAGAAAGAGATGGAAGAACCAAGGAATCCTGCTGTAAAACTTTGTAACACCCACGCAGATCTGTATTAACATTCCTGAAGAGCTGTACTTCCAGCATACTTCAGAACTGTTTAACATCACCCCCAAAACTCATCAATCTCTCCAGAGTGCCAATCTTCGTATCTGGTGGAGAGGTTGTCCATTTATCCTGTGCTAAATACTGTGCTACGGGAGAAGTTTGGATCAGTACTTCAAAGTCTGCAAATGGTCAGTAAAGGGACATTTTCCCACTATTTAAACACAGAATGATCCAAAATAACTATTTCACTTTCCTAACAGCAGCAAAAACCCAACCCTGCAATCCTTAAATTCAGATGAGAAAAAAAATAGATGCAAAAGCACTCTGTTGTCTGAACCACATGGAAGGTGTTTAAGATCATCTTTAAGTGGCTACATTTTTATCTTTTCTTCAATTTCAGAAAGCCAAGAACCACAGACCCCTTTTCTAAATGTTCAAGATAAGTTTCTTGGCATAAAACATTGCCAAAGCTTTTTTGAAGAAGGTAAAAATTACCCACTTCTTAGGAAGTGTTCATATAAATGCAAACCTCAAAAGTGGCTTAATCTGTTAAGCCCAGTATCACACACCTAAGGGACATCATTGAGTAACACATCCACCACTTATTTACACAGGTGGGATTAAATTCAAGGCTCTTCCTACAGCATCTGGATCATATGATGAAAGACTCCTAAAATTAAGTTGGCAAGGTACTGCAATGTCATTTTTTTAAAAAGGAATTATCAGTGGGAAGTACTTAGCAATTCCATAAGCATTGAACAAAAGGTCAAGAAAATGGGAAGCAGGGAGGAAGAACCCCTGCTCCCCATCCCGGAGCTGCCGATACCCATGGCACAGCAGGTGAAGGACACAACTCAGGGCCTCCTCAGCTTTGTTTCTCATGTGAGCAGCAACTTCCCCTGGCAGCCTTTATCACAGCAATAATAATAAACATAAAAATATAATAGATGTAAAAAACCAAAATGCTGCGTTTTGTTACCTCCTCCCTTTGCTCTACTCTCACCTGCTGTCTTGCTAGATTATTTTTACTTTCTCCCCTCTGCTCCTCGACTTGTGCGATACAGTCACACCACACTTCTCACTGTGCACATTTCCTTTAACCTGCTCTCCTCTGTTTCCTGCCCCAAAAGCTGTACCGCCTATTTCCTTCCTGTTTTTCTTCTACTATAAACGTCAAATAAAACTTAAAATCCATCTGCCTTGGGCCTGCAAAAAAAAACGCAAACAAAACAAAACAACGACCTGATGTGTTTTGTGTTCTCCTTCCTGCCTCAGGATCGCCAGCTCCAAAATGTGATACACGGCACAGTATCACCTGTACAGCAGTTCAGAAACGGGACTCCCACTAAGCCGAGGCTATGTAAGAACCCAAGATAACGATACTGAAAACAGTATCACCTAGTTATACCAGTGACTTTCATCCTTCATGCCGGGGAACAAAATAAAGCTTGAAAATAACCACTGGCAAGTTTCAGGAGGCTTCTCTTCCCTCTGGGAACCAAATTCCCGGCACTTCTGAACTGCTGTTGCTAAAATAAGGCTTTAATAACGTATTTCAGGAAGACATCACACTACACAAAGTGTTTCTAAAAAACCACACGAAAACCCTATACCCACTAAGTCACATGTTTTCCGCCTTGGAAGCCCCCAGAGTAGGAGGGGGCGGTCACAGCCCCGAGCCCTCTCCGGGTCCTTGCACCGCTACGGGGACGGGAAGAGGCGGAAGGAGCCGGG
>VXAD01004825.1:226783-261245 GCA_013399195.1 Dicrurus megarhynchus
AGCAGTTGTGGGGAAAGCTGCAAGTTGAGGGAAGGGACTTTCACAGGCAAGCAGAAACCATCCCGGGCGGCTGCCTTGCTGTGACACTGAAGCCACGAGAGAACTGTTTAACTGTTTTTGTGTGGAGATGTCTCCATAGCATGAGCAAGAGAGACTCCTCTCCCTAAGTGGACTGAGAAAGGTTATTATAGAGATGGTAAACTGACTGAAAAAAATCTCAAGGGTTGTTTTTTACATTGTTGGTGGGAGAAGGGAAGAAGGTGGGGGGGAGGAGGAGTGTCCTGAAGGTTTAGTCTAACTTTTTTTCCTGCCTTTTAGTTCTGTTAATAAATTTCTTTATTCTTTTAAGGTTTAAGTTTTGTGCCTGCTTTGCTTTCTCCTAATGCTTATCTCACAGAAGGAAAATAAGTAAGTAATGGGTATTGTGAACCAAACCACTACAATGCCCCATCCCTGGAAGTGTTTAAGGCCAGGTTGGCTGGGGCTCTGAGCAACCTGGCCTAGTGAAAGGTATCCCTGTCTGCAGCAAGGGAATTGGAACTCAGGTGAGCTTTAAGGTCCCTTCCAACTCAGGCCATTCTATGATTCCATGATTCTATGACTCTGTTCCCCTTAGTGGACCATGGTGTTCTTATGTGTGTTATTTGAAGAGAGTGCTCATTTGGAAAGCTCGAAGTGCCCAAAGATTTTTCTGCCTTGACAAAGTAAGGCAGGTGCTGGAGAGTCAAAGCACATGGACAAGCCTTGGGTCATCCCTGACAGGAGAAAAGAATAATCTACAAGTGCATTATCTGCATGAGAAGAACCTCTCAATTCTGTAATTTTCCCATAGTCCTACAATAACAAGTTTTTCATTCTCATTAAAGTAAATGATTGCTAAGAAATGTGTTAGACCTTGTTGGTTATGGCTTTACAATTTTCTACTGAACAAAACTGCACAGACAAAGAGCCTTTGGCCTTTGCCTTCTGTGAAAATAAAAAGAGGCTAAGAGAACAAATTGTATTAACAGTTGCTCGTTGGCACATTTGTCTCATTTCCTAACTCTGACCAACATATTTAGCAAGGAGACAAGAAAGAGACAGACAAGGAACATGTCTCAGGACTGCAGCCCCCTTCCTGCCTCTGTCCTGCTCTGGAAGGGATGTACTGGTGGACAGCTCCGTGTGGCTGCCAGCCAGGGCCCTGCCCAGCTCCTGCCCAGGCACCGTGCTCAGGGCAGCCCTCGCCTCTGGCTTCCTCGGCTCCACATCCCCTCTCTGCTGGGGCTCTGGGAAATGCACCACTTAAGATCCTTCCTCCCAGATCCTTCCTGATCCTTGTTGTCGTTGTTATTTTTTTTCTGAGCACTACATGAAGAAATGTCTGTCTTTCCTAAGTCTCCACACACACATTGCAGCTCCTGCTGCAGAGATTTGCCTTCCTTCCCAGAGCTGCTGACTCTCTATTCCAGGCCTGATTTGAAGACATAACTAAGCAAGCAAAAAACAAAAGAATAAATAAAGATCCTTTTTATTTTTTTCATTATTGTAATGAATTCCTTTGTCTCCTGGTTTTTGCGTGTTTGAGTGCATCTTGCTTGAGACAGGCAGTATTATGTGCTTGTCTGTTTGGTATTATCCCCTTTCTTAGTGGTTTTCCCAGCCCCCTAATCCTGTTATTAATCCATAGTAGAAAAGACAGCATGCTTTCCTACAAATTGCATGCTCAGTAAAAACAAGTCTAGAATGTTAAAGTAGTAAAATATATTAAAAGTATTTCAGACTAGATGCTAGAAATTTGTTCTAGGAATTAATATTCATTACAATTCTAATATTTCTGTATTTTAATATTAATTTCTGTTCTGTAGCTGTTCTTGGCTATTCCTTCCTGTAATAGAAGTTCAGTATCTATCTGTTCAAAGAAAAATGTGTCTGCTAAAACTGGCAGGAAGCTGGAACACCCTGACAGCTGGTGCAGCTCATTTTTTCAATTGTCAGACAGCAGCTCAGAAATGGTGTGCCTGAGAGGGAGAAACAGAAATGATTGGGATATTTCGTTTGGAGCACATGGAAAAGCACATGCTGCCATCATAGCAGTTTCTCTGACCTCAGTCATGCTTTGTGTTAGGCAGCTGTAAATGTAAGAAATAAAATGCAGATCTAGTGTTAATTTTAAAATTCATTAATGAAAATTTTCCCTTTGAAATGACAAATTAAATAACAGCTGTACATATAGAACCTTGAACTATATGTCAGTTTTTGTAATAAGGAAATGATTTATGCATTACACGCAACATTTTTTCCCCTTACAAGGTGATGTGTGGCTGCATGTGGGGAGATTGTACCACCGAAAGGCAAGATCTGGCTATTCTAATTTAATATGTGCTCCGTTTTTCAGTAACATCTGGAATGCAGTTACAGAACTCCTCAGTTACAAAGTGAAATAACAGAGGGCAAGGCAAGTTTCTTTAGCTTGGGGCTCGACATTCATTTTACCATTTGTGCTACTTGTTTTGTGAAAGGCAGAAGTGGAGAGAATCTGAATTTTACTGGAAACTAGCCATACCACAGCAGAAAATGTGGTCTTCCTAAGAAACCCTGCCTTGTAGAGGAAATGTCATCTGTGAAACACCAGTCTCCCTGTCACCCCTGAGCTGAGCCTTGCCTGCCAGAGCATGCCTCTGCCTTGATGTTCATGCTGCAATTTCCAGTCTTGCTGAACTCCACTGTCAGTACAAAGACTTGGCAGAAAAAATCATAGTGGAAAACCTCAACTTTCTGAAGTCACGTAGAGGACAACCCTGCCCCTAGTTCCCCTGTCCTCTGCCTACGCAGTCCCAAATAGGAGCTGTTTGCTGATCTGTGGGCTACTAAATTTAGCTGGTTCCTGATAGCTGAAAACAGCTCACAGACCAGATTGTACTGCTGGTCACCAGCACCGGTAGCCAGATAACACCAGCTAGCTGATATAAAACTAGGTGGAAACAATCGACTATGTCAGCCACTCTCAATTGTAATTAAAATAATAGTAATGGTAATAATAATTATTATTATTGTTGTTGTTGTTGTTATTGTTGTTGTTATTATTATTATTATTATTATATACTTGAAAGAATTATTTTTATACTTTTGTCTGAAATTATACACATCTCAGGATGATTTCAGTCTTCAGAAGAGTTGATCTGGGAGATATGTGTTCACAGATAACATGAGAGACACGAAAGTAGAGAGAATACAGAATTATACAGGAAACTAGATCTGCCATGGCAGAAGATGTGATTTTCCTGAAAGATCCTCCCTGGTTGAGGAGGATATCAAGGTAATATCAAACTCTATCATTGGCTTTAATTACAGCCACATCAAATATTTGTGTTGGAACCTGATACCATGTGAACTTTGTTCAGACTCACCTTCTACTGCAAGGTTGGTGTTTAATAACTGTTAATGAAAACTGTAATTCCAGTTTTGATAAACACAAGTTTTCTATAAAAGTCTCTGAAACCTGTCGTTTAAATGTAAAAGCAGCATAATAATCCAGACTTTTGGCCAAATGTCTCCTTTAGGCTTTGAGTAAATGAAATTTAGGATATTTGCAGGTATGAAGACAAAAGCAAAAAACTCATGCAAATCTTTATGAATCAAGAAAGACAAGTTTTGCACAGCTTGAAAGCTAAATTCTTCTGTGATAGGGGAACTTCCCAAAGCAAAATTTAACTTCAAACTGCTCGTTTGGTTGATTGTGTTAACAGCTGGGAAAGCCCGTGTGGTGCAGACACTTGCGAGTGCATTTCGATCTAGCCCCGTGATGCTTGGTGGCCTGGCCAGAAGATGGCAAGCGTGTTTTGTGGGAGAAGAGAACTGTGCCAGGCAGACAGGTGTTCTGGTGGTATAAGAATCAAGCAATTCACAGTCAAGACTAGAAATGTTAACATTATTACATGATCCTTGTAATGCTTGAACTGTGAGATAAGAAAAGAGACAAAATCTGTGGTAATTTACAGCTGCATATGCTCAGGGGGAGGGAGGAAGCACTCGGGGAGGCAAATCCCTCCGACCCCACTGACATGGGATGTGCTCCTGAGGGGTGCAGCAGGTGCCAGCCTTGCACCTCTGCTGCCACACATTTAGTGTCTGTCTCCGTATGAGCAGTTCTGAAACAGCTGTGGAAGAATTCCACACAGATTACAAATGGTACCCAGCATCTCCTCCCAGCTCTGGGCTTTCTGACCCAGCATCTGCCCTCGCAATGGGCAGGAGATGTCTTTTCTTGCCTTATGAAGTGACAGTGAATTACAATCCTCAGCTGATTATTTGCTTTGGTCTGCTATTTCTTTCTTTCATACCTTTGGTATGGGGAATGGCAAGGACAGGCATGCAGTGAATTTAGATACTGCTTTACAGCCTGGCACTTCTCTCTCTCAGCTATCAAAGACTGGCAATTCCTGAATCCTGTCCAGGATGGCAAGCAGTCCTTTTACCTCCTTAGAAGTAGAATAATTCTTTCTAGTGTTCCAGCCACTGGTAACTGGATAAAGCTCTTTATCAACTCATTTTGGAGTTGGCTGGAAGTGCAGATTGGAGAAAGCAAAGTACGTGCTTCCCAGTAGGGGCTGAACATTCAGTTTCTACAAAGCTCCTATTCACTGAGCTGGCATTCCCCAGTGTGGAAATAGTCTCTGTTTGTAGGGAAGACTAAATTGAAGGGATACATTTACCACTTAGGGCAAAATGTCATGATGCTCATAATGCCCCTGAACTTATGGGAGACCATGTCATAATTTTGGACCAGGACTGCAAGAAGTGTGGCTTTCTAGACCAAGGAGCTTTAGTGTAGCTGTAAGATACTCTGCTCTAGTAGAGGGCTGAATTGCTGACACTGATTTTCATTTGCAGCCTTTTGCTGATCTATCAGATATCCTGGGCACAGGTCACTGGTTCCCTGAAGGATCAGGCCTTGAACTTAATTGCACTTTGTAATACAAACTGTCATAGGGAGCAAAGGACTGGGTTGTGAAGAGATAGGGCAATGTTACAGAGACATTTGTCAAAGGTTTTAGGGCCAGATGTGTTGTATTGCTGTGATCCAGCTGATGCAAAGGTACAAAATGTTTCCCACTGCTACAGTCCATTTTAGGGGTGCTATTGGGGGCCTCAGACAACATTTTAGTCCACAGAAGTGGCTGGACATGATGGCTCAGACAGGTGGGGTTTGCGTATTGATAATACTTGAATTGGATTCCTTGGACCAGGTCATGAAGGGCTGAATTCACTTCTGGACCACAGAGAAAATGGATCCTCTGTAAAGTGTTCTATTTTCTGTCATTGCACAGGATGGGCTCAAACACTAATGCTGTCCAAACAGTCCAGTCACTTTGGACACAGATGGACTCAATGACCCAACCTTTATGACTCTATGATTCTATGACTTTGCTTGCAGTGGACCTAAGGAGTGGAAAAGAATTTTTGGGAAAGAAGACTGATGCAAACAAAATAGAACATACCACAAAGAGGAGAAAGCTTTTTCTCCATGCATTTCCATTATGGTTGACTTTCGTTAAGCTGATTTCCATATGTACATTCTGAGCAGCTAGGAATGTCATGAACAAGGAATGAAACAGAAATTTTAGATGTTTCAGTAATCAAAAGTGTGTGTGGAAATGACACAGGAAAGATAGATTTCTTCTGCTTATTTGAAAATACTGTAGCTTTGCCAGAAATTTCAAATATTCCTGCCAAGGATGATGCTATATATGAGGTTGAGGAAAAAGGAGTTACCCCCTCATCTCCATTATTTCATTTAAGATGAGATGTATTTCTTCTAGTTAAAAGCATTGCAGCCTTCAAATCAAAACATATCTGTACACCAGTTGATTTTTTGAGGACAAAATGTCCAGTGGTGATCACATGCTCTGCATTACTTTTGAGGGCAGGAAGAAAGTGGATGGCGTAATATGCACCAAAAGATTATTCAATTAGGTATTACAGAAAGCTTTCCATCTCCAAAGGCAGCTCAGCACAGTGCTGAGCTTCCTAGTGAGCTGTGGAAATTCTACTGTTGATGGGTTTTATAACAGGAGGGCAGAGAAGTAGCTATGAAGATTTATTTTAACGCCTCCTATCAGTGTATTGATTCACAGAACATTCATAATTAATATTTATATAGTAAATGATGGAATGTTTCTAATGTTTGCATTGTGCCACTGTGATGTCCTCTGCTCTGTTCTGTTCTATTCTATTCTATTCTATTCTATTCTATTCTATTCTATTCTGCTGCACAGCATCACTTCAAGGTACATTGAACTTTAAAAGGCATCCTGCCTTTTAAAAAATTTGGAAGGAAAAAATACTTCTCTTCTACTGGCTGGGCAGTTCCTCTGTCCAGCTCAGAACAAGCCATGTTCCAGGACTGCTTTTGAAGAAATATTCCTGGAATTGAACTCATAGTTTTCCCTAGCCTGGAAATTCTTACAAAAGGATTTATTTGCACTGTCAGCAAAAAAGTATGGTATATTCTGCTTTCTGAGAGCCAAATTCTTGGTCCTTACACAGGATCTTATTAAACAGGATTCACTCCCTACAGCTCAGTGCTGTGAGAAACCTTTGCAAAGTTGCAATGGATGATTGCCAGATGTTTTGGCCAAGGTGTCCATAGTGCTGCTATGAGTCACTCTCTCTCTGCTCACCCATCTCTGAAATCCTTCCAAGAGGAGATAATGTGGAGGGCTCACAGTGGCTTTAGCAGGATTTGGATCAGGCCATCTGGCTAAACTTTGTTGATCTTTTTGAACCAATGGACTTCTGTGTCGCTGATGAAATGGGTGGTCCTTGGTTTAATCCCTGTCCTCCCTTCATCCCAGCATGGAGCTTATTTGGCCTTACAATGAACCAGACTATGGACTGAGCATTTTTTCTCCAGCCCCAGATTAGTTCCCTGATTTGCATTATCCCATGAACACACGATTGCAATTCTGGCCTGAGGAAGTGGATGGGATCACACACAAAAAGAAGGGATAAGGACAGATCCACCTGTGACAGGTCTACCTCACTGAATATGGGTGAACACCCTTTGAAAACCTGTTTTTCATCATCAGTGTCCCAAAACCTTGCAGTTCACATATGGTAAAAATTGTATCTAGAGAAATGAACAGCTTCAGTAGCTTTTTCATTATCTTTCCTTGACTGGAAGGAATATCTCTTGGCCTTGACTGGAAGGAATATCTCTTGGGAGTTAGAATTGGACTTTTTAACAAAAGCAAAAGATTGAAATAAATTAAAAAAAACCCCAAAAAAACAAAAACCCAACCCTGAAAACCCCCAGTAATCCCTCTTGGTGAGGCTCTTCACAGGAAAAAATAAATGTCATGTAGTCAGACTGGCTCAAACTCCTAACCAAACAGGCTTGTGGTAATTGTGGGAGGGAGGAGAAAGCCATGGAAAGAGCTTAGTACATCAGACCTCAAAGTAATGCTTCTGACTATCAGGGCTGAGTGGCCCATCCCATTATTATTCCCTCTCTTGCTGCAGAGTTCTGTAGCACTTTGTTTGGCTTTTTTTCTTAAGCCATTTAAAAAATATAAATTGTCATAACTGGAATGCTTTTCTTCTTGTGTTGGAAGACAACTGTAAGAATTACAAATGTGGCACTGGAAAATCATTCATAGGTATGTTTATGAACTTTGCATTTTCCAAAGCCAAATTGATCTCTAGAAAATACAAAATAATTGTGGCTGTTGCCCAAAGTCTGTTGCCCAAAGACCATCTATAGTGTTGGTATAGTTTCATCTTTGTTAAACGTTCTTAGAGACATATTGAACCACCCATTCCTGTTCCCACCAAGTTATGTTGCCAGATTTAATCAACATTTCATTTCTGTCAAGATTTTTGTCTCAGCAACCAACCTAATACACTGGTTTTTAACTTTTCTTCTTTTAGATTTTGTGGAGTAACATCCAGGATTTATATAATGGAATAACATTTAGCCATAAGGACAAATTGTCAGCTATTCTCAGATTATTGAGCTCAGTGGATTATGGAAACCAGATGAGTCTGTGACAAATGGGGAAAGTTCCTCCAGAACTGGCATTATTTAATGACACAAAAATTAAGCAGAGTTGTCTAAATCTAAATGTTTTTCTTCAACTCTCAAGAGAAAATTATTAGAACTACAGCCATTTACCTTGTTTCTTCTACTGTAACAGCAGGCATTGCATTAATAACAGCAATTTGTATAAATTCCAGCAATACTGTGGCAAGCACTTCATGGTCTGCAATCAGTGCATTTTCAGTTCATTTCGGATGGAAGGTACCTGGGGGTGATTTCACCTTAGTAGATGAAAATTGAGTGATCTGAGGGATAGGATTTGAAGCTCTTTTATTTGAAATGAAGCCTGACAGGACTTTATGTTTCTAATATAAACATTATAGAGACAGGTGACAAGCATGACTTTAGAGAGATACAAATTTGTGCTTAACAGAAGCTGTTTTTCTTACCTGTGGCAGGTCTGAGCCCTCAGTGCTTGTGCTGTCCAATGGAAACTCCACAGCTTTCAACAGATTCCTCTGTTTTCTGAGAAATCTCCTACTACAAGCCCTCCTTCTTTTGTTGTGTTCATCATTCCAGTCACTATCAAATCTTAACAGCTCTTTTAAAGGAAGAAATCAAAAATATTCATATATTATACCATATAAAATAATCAGATTTGAAAGCATTTTCATTTGTAGCTCCCATATTTCCCTGTGCTCCTTCTCATTATACTTAATATAACTACGCTTTTAAAATATATTGTGTGCAGGGTGTCCTTCTGTGAGGTCCAAGAGGCACATTGTGAGCTCTCTGACAGTTACAAGAGGCAGCAGAGTAGGGAATTACAGGTCAGCTAAACCTGGCTGGGATAAAACTGTTAACCAGTAGCACATAGAGAACATTCCTGGGTTGGACTAGAGGGATTAAACAACATGAGCTGATTATGCTAATTTTCTTCATCTCCTAATGTCTTTGAATTTCTTCACTGAAGTTGAAATAAAAATTCCCAGTGATTTGTGTGGAGAGATATTTCACCCTTCATTTCCCAGAAAGCTATCTGCTTTATATGATAAATACAGGATAAGTATGAATTTGTTCTCTACTCAGCCAAACACTTTGTGTGCAAGAATTCAGAATACAACAGTAAATGTGTTACACTGCGACAAATTTTAATACACTGTTACTTTCGCTAGCACCAAACACCTGGCAGCTTTTCACTGTGATGTGAGAGCAGCAAAGTGAGTCATTTACTCTCCTTGGCTGTACATTTTCTCATTCAGGCTGTTTTCAAACTCATCTAGTTTTCACATTACTTAAGCAATTAACCATATGGAACCTCTTGTTCTCAGTTCTCTGTCCCCAAAATATAATGTTCCACCAGACAAGCCCATTAAGTCCTCATTCTGGGACACATTATCACCTCTGCTGCTGTGTACACAGAGAGGTGGTTGGAGCAAGGACCAATTTGCTGTTTTCTAAATGTCCCCCACTTCCATATGTGCTTAGATATCAATAGAGATGGAAAATAAGGTAATGAAATACACTGAACTGTAACCAGGAAGAGAAAGAAAGCCTCTTTCCTTTTCTAATAGCTGCTTTTTACCATCATCTTCAATTTTCACATGTAAAGGTGGAATTACCTTAAGCAAGCAGTTACAGCACGAGATGGGAGCCAGCAGATTTTTAGGATTAATTTATCCCATAATGAGCTATTCAAAGCAAATGCTGGGCCTCTCCTAATCACTTTAAGAAGACATGGTCCCATAGTGAAGTGCAATGTATGACATCTTGGTCCCTTGAAGTAATGACAATTTTGCAACTGAATTCTCTGGGGCAGGATTTTGTTAATGTCTCCATTCCTACCACTTGTTTTGCCTGCTGGAGCCAGCTCCAGGATGGCATGTATTTTCTGGGACAGTTGTTTTCCTGCAGTTCTGACTCTTACTGGTGCAGTGTGGTTCCATGTCACTTGATGGATGCGGGCCCTCAGAGCCCTGCTCCTCTTCTCCACAGCATAATGGCTTCACACAGATCATTGTCAGGGGAAGTTTAGGCTGGATATCAGGAAAAGGTTCTTAATCCAGAGGGTGGTTGGTCACTGGAACAGGCACCAAGCTTGTCTGAGTTCAAGAAGTCTTTGGACAATACCCTTGGGCACATGGTGGGACTCCTGAGGTTGTCCTGTGAAGAGCCAGGAGCTGGACACAATGATCCTTGTGGGTCCCTTCCAAATCAGGATAATCTATGATTCTAATGCCTCTCATCTATTGTCTTTGTTAACTTGTCAGGTGTTTCAAAAACTGTGATGGCTGAGGATTGTTGACATGAGAGAAAACCAAGCTCCTACTGGGGCTTTACTTGATTTAAAGTAAAACAAAGGCAGGGGAACATGCCCAGTGGCTCC
This sequence comes from Dicrurus megarhynchus, assembly GCA_013399195.1. Taxonomy (NCBI): domain Eukaryota; kingdom Metazoa; phylum Chordata; class Aves; order Passeriformes; family Dicruridae; genus Dicrurus; species Dicrurus megarhynchus. Next base: position 237,190 of record VXAD01004825.1, read on the forward strand.
CAAGTGGTGGGTACGGAGGCTGCAAGGTGCTGTGTCCAGCTGCTAATGGGTGCAGGTACAGGCACAGCAGCTGCACCAACTGTGTGGGCTTCGGAGGCTGGGGAGAGAAGTACATGTGGGAATTGTGTCATGAGCTGGGTCCACACCAGTCTGTTGGATGGCTTCTGAAGAGCAGAGTCACCTGCCTGCACTGGTCACCTTTAGATATGTCCCACACAAGCCTCTGCATCATCTTAGTCCTTGCCCAGCCTCTTTGTCTCAGCTCCTGCAGTCTTGGACTGGGATCTGAAAGGCCTCTAGCTGGAATCCTCTTTGTTCCTGTTTCTCCAGTGCCCATCCAGGATAAGAACTGAAGCAATTGTACACAACAGCCTCAGCCTCCTGAGATGACTGAACAGAGGAGGTTGGTCTTTCTCCCCTGTTACACATGGCTGACCTTAACACTGTGGATAAAATTATTACAGAAAATCACCTGACAGCTTCACCTCTGCCACAGATACTAACCTCTTTAATGTAACGTATTTCAGTTCCTCTGTTGCTTTCCCAGAAACACTGCTTTAGTGGAAATCACTTTAATCAGTAAGAATAAATTTGTATAAAATCCCACATTTTCAGATTGCTTTTAAACCATCTGAGTTGCTAATATGATATGGACACCACTTGGACATGAACTTCATTGATGATAATAGAAAAGAAATTTGGAGTGAACTAATTTGGTATGGGATATTTCTGTCAGTAAACAAGCAGAAGAACATTCCACCAGTTTATAATTTGTAAAACTGAATGTCTACAGCAAAGGCTGAGAAAACGGCTTTCTTCTTTCCCCACAAGGGTGTCCTAAAAACTAACAGAACTATGATAAAAAGTAACAGTCTCATTTTCACGTATAACAAAAATTCCTCTTCTGGGATTGAATTCAGCTGAGGCGCTAACGAATTCCTCCATAACATCAAAAATTAAGTCTGAACAACTGCATTTGAGTGGGATCTTTCTGACTCTGATGAGACAACACAAAAAAACCCAAAAAACAGTGTCAGTCCAAAGTTAGAATATATTCCAGGGCAAGGAAATTTAGAAAGTAGCAAGTTTGAATCCACCACACAGTACATAAACTTCAGACATTCATAATAACTAATCAAATCCTCATAAAGGTATATGATTCCTTTCAGCCCACTCTGCACAGTAAAGTGATTATTTTAAAATTAAGTATCTTTTAAGACAGTTAATGGTAAAGATGCCGTGAATATTCACAGGAAAAATATTGACAGTAGGTTTCACTCCCCTTCACCATTTTCCCTCCTCCAGAACTGGCAAAAATAACATGAAATGTCAAGCACAACATCAAAATAATTCAAGGGTGATTTGCTGTTCCTAAAATATTTGTAGCCACATAAACCATCAATTTACATATTATTGCCCGCACATGTATCTGGCTGACTGTGAATGCAAGCCAAAGCATAATCCTAAATCCAGCTGTTTCTCTTGATGCTGCAGGCCAGAAGTGGGAATGGAGGGGGTCATCAGAGAAGGGACCTGGTGTGCTGGTGGAGTTATTTTGTTCAAATTCAATACTGAGGCTTGAATTGTAAGAATGAAAAGACACAAGATAATTGGCAAAGTCAGTGAATGCAGGAAGAAGGGGAAAAGGAAGCTAGCAGGGCTTCCTGCAAGGTTGTGAAGCTGAGAATGAGATATGTTATTTTAATGAAATTGATGGCAAAAAGGAAGTGCTTAAAAAGGAAGAAGCGAATGACACCCAGTTTAGAAAGTGTGGGTGGCAGGAATAACAGTGATACCATTAGTCACAGATAAAAGAAGTGAGGGGACAGGAATGTTAAGAAAGATTATGAGTTCGAACGCTACTGCACTGCAACTGTGCAGTTGTGTAAAAACCAGTCAGTGAAAGGGTCTTCTTGTATGTCAAAGAGAGATAACTGTCTTCATTCATAAACTTCAAAGGTTTTGGAAAAAAGTTTCCCTATCGTTTATACATGCAAGATGGAGTTATATAGCAGGAACAGATGAATCTGGGATAAGGTCAAAGAAAAGCGGATATAAGTAAATATTCCATGATATCATATTGAAGAATAAAGTAGAGCAGAGCAGAGTAGAATAGGGTAGAATAGACCATTTCATTTGGAAAGGACCTACAATGTTCATCTAGTCCAACTGCCTGACCACGTCACGGCTGACCAAGAGTTAAGACTTATTGTTAAGGGCTTTATCCAGATAACTCTTTAAGACTGACAGGCTTAGGGCATTGACCACCTCCCCAGGAAGCCTGTTCCAGTGTTTGGCCACTTTCTTGGTGTTGAAAGGCTTCCTAATATCCAGTCTATTCCTCCCGTGAGGCAGCTTTGAACCACTTCCATGCATTCTACCACCAGATCCCGGGGAGAGGAGCTCAGCACCTCCCTCACCCCCTCCCCTCCTCAGGAAGCTGTTAGGGAGCAATGAGGTTGCCCGTCAGCCTCCACTTCTCCAAACCAGACAAACCCAGAGCCCTCAACCACTCCTCACAGGACATGCCCTCCAGCCCTTCCACCAACTTTGTTGCCCTCCCCTGGATGCATTCAAGGACCTTCACATCTTTCTTAACTGGTGGGTCTCAGCACTGGACACAGAGCTCCAGCTGAGGCTGCACCAAGGCTGAATACAGCAGGATAATCACCTCTTTTTCCTGGCTGGTCCTGCTGTGTTTGTGACAGGATGGTGTTTGCTCTCTTGGCAGCCAGGACACACTGGTGGCTCCTTTTGAGCTACTGCTGACCAGCACCCCTGGATCCCTTTCTTCAGGGCTGATCTCCCAGTCTATACTTGTGCCAGGTGTTATTCCATCCTATGTGCAGAATCTTGCATTTGGACTTCTGTGCCGACCCTTATCCTGGTCTTTGCACATTTTAAGAGGAACTGCTGTCAAAACCCCAGGTTCAGCACATTTGCCCAGAAACTCAGTCAGAGGCCGCAAGCTGCTGTGCAGAGGTTGTTTATTCTAATGTTATCTATGGCTGCGGTGTCCTGCACAGCCACAGGTCCACCTGGCAGCTGAAATACCCTGGTTCTGCCCCCTGGATGGGCATCCCATAATTTATATACCCCGTTACAAACCCAACCAGAGGACGGTACGTGTCTTTATTTATAACTTTATACCAATTAATCCTAACCTGTTCTAGACATGCAATTTCCTGTCTTATCTCTATTCTACCAATGAATCTGTGCTCCCGTCACCAAGAATATGGTGGACAGTGGAGAAGAAGAAGGAGAAGGTGACCACACCCTTTAGACTCCATCTTAACCCCCCTGTACATGTTCTACCCCCATGTACATATCATCTAACATTCTATATACTATATTTCACCCTGTGCAAAGTGACTATTAATGCTTATATTAAACTCTTGTGGCCTGTAATTCATCTCTCAGAGTTGGCAAAGTTCTCCAAGGACAAAGATCAAAGGCAGTGCCCTCCGGGGCACTCAGCCCGACTCCTGGACCCCCATTTCTGGGTGTCCGATCCCCTAAATTAGATAGAGGTATGTCGTGGGTTCCGACAGACTTCCATCCCATTGCAATTATAGTATATTATATGATATCAATATATTTTTGCTGGACTGGTATACACTAATTTGGTATGATAATTCTCTTGGGATCTAGAAGAAATTTTTTAAATTCATATAATGGATTTTTCATTGAAATTACTTCTGTTTTTGCAAGTTTATCAAGTAATGCAAACTTTCAAGTTTGCTATTTTGAACAATTGCATAAAGGTCTAGGTGTTTAAGAGTCTGTCTTGGTTTGAAAGACAGGTGTCTGCTAAGGAAGGCAGGAGCCTCCATTGAAACGAGAAAAAATAAAAATGCAACCCCCTTCCCTCCGAATTATTATAATTTTGAAATTAGGGGCTTTCAGGCAAAGATATGAGGAATAGGAATANAAGGCAGCCGAAAAAAACCAGAAACCTGCAGTGCTGACACAATGGCCGTCTCTCCTTCTCCGTCCGAACGCCGAGAGCAACTAACTCACAAGCCCAGGTGAAAAAAGAGTGGCCAGTTGGACCCCTCCCCACTGTGGCCAGGTCTTTTGTCTCTCTTAAACACCCAGCAATTTGTTGTCCTGGCAACATATATGGGGAAAATTCCTCAAGAAACAAAGGGAAACAGAAGGGGAACCCCTAAAACCCCAACAGGGTCAAACGTTGCTTTAATTTGAAATTAAAGAGGAATAGAGAGACAAGCTTGTTTGGAAACAAAATTTGACAAAGAGTTCTGAGCTTGTGCTTCTTTAGCTGTAGTGAAATACCAGTATCAGCATGTAGAATCATTTGCTCCTTGTAAAATAATGCAGATTTCTGCCTCATTTGTTGAGGATATGATCTTACAAGCTTCATGGTCTACAAATAACATCACATGACTACAGAATAATAAATCAGTGGAAAATCTCTATTAAGTGTTAAGAGAATATGTTCTTTGTCCCAAAATCTCCCTCATTAGTATCACAAGCATAACATATGACAGATAAAGATTTTTAAAGTAAATGGGGAAAAGAGGAGGGGATTTTCCAAACTTTCATCAAAAGGCCTGGCTCTGCATGTCACTGTTAGGCAGGCTGCACCCTTTTTGTTTGTGTTTGTGAATATGTATTTTCTTTGGACAGGGCTGACAGCTTTTAAGATCATGATTTTTCTGTACTGAAAAACACTTACAGAAGGTGCTTCTCCTTTGCCTGTGTCTGTCTCATATGGGATTGATTTTGTGTACTCCACAATGGAAACCATAAGGACTCAAAAAATGAATGAAATCATTAAAACACATTCTTCTCTGTCACCCTTTCCCCCAAACTCCGTGTTCCCTTGCTAGGCTCTGCAGGAGAGCTGCCCTTTATTGCCTCCAGAAGGAGCTGTGCTGCAACCTGCCACAGTTTTGAGGAAAGTCCCACTGAGTTTTAGCTGGGTGGCTGCCTGCAGATGGGTGCTAGAACTAAATTTGCCACAGGATTCTGAGTAACCAGGTGAGAGGGATGATTTCAGCAAAGAGGTAGAGATCACATTGCTAACAAGACCACACTGAGCATGCACAGAGAAAGTCTGCATGACCAGAACAAATATGACCCTCTCTAAGGATGGTAAAAAAGACTTTATGTGAGTTGATCATTGTCTTAGGAAGTAGTTTAATTGGTAAATACATAAAATATATAATTATATATATAAATAAGATAAAAGAAGATGTGTATAGTGTAGCAATATTCATTCATTACTAACCTACATCATTTATATTGATACATAGTTTCAAGCACACTTAAATAATGGAAATATTTTAAAATCTGCCCAAAACAAGATGCTTTATGTTTGTGCTCACTATCTCTATTTGTTACTACAGAGAGGTGATGGTCTCTAGTGAACTCTGTATAGGAGTACAGCAAAGCTGAGGCTGCAGGGTAGATATAATTGCTACTATTAACTTTTTGAAACCTACTACACACCGGGGAGTTGCTTTGTCAATTTTAAACTCAGCTGGGGCTATTGGATGGACAAAGCTTTAGTGCCTTGGACTTTTTTACTGAATTTTTAATAGCCATTTCTAGAAGGCTTTAAAGCCAATTCAGGCTACTTGGCACATGACCTACAGTGGGACTTCAATGGCTTTAAAAGCAGGATTAACTTGTCCCACTCCGGGCTGTACGCCTGTGTGTCAGATCACACAACAAAGTAAGCCTGCATTGCAGATCACGGTGCAAATCTACAGCTGAGGGCTTTGGCTTCTGGAAGGGCTGGATGGCGTCAGGCACTGCTGGGTACAACCCTCAGCTGCAGAGAACAGCTCACCTGCCCCTCGTAGCAGCTGCAGCTGGGAAAGGGTTCTAGGATGTTCTGGCAAACAGACCACAGCACCCAGCATGGAGAGCAGGAGTGAGCAGTGTGGCTGCACAGCAAGCTCGTGACTTGGAAGTGCCACAGCAGAGGATGATGAAAGAGAATCAAATGAGTCAAGTCTCACATGCAGTGAGTGAGACTGGGCAGGTCTTAAATCAGTGATTCACTGTGATGTGTTTTTGTCGGAGCTCGGCCTCAATCGGCCTTGGCACACAAGCGAGGGAGGCTTCAGCGCTTTTGCCCATAACTCAGTCAGAGGTCACAAAGCTGGCATGTAAAGGTTGTTTATTCTAATGTTATCTATAGCTGCGATGTCCCGCACCGCAGGTGCATCTAGCAGGAGAAAGTAGCGTAGAACTGCCCCCAGATGGGCGTACCGAGATTTTTATACCCCGTTACAAATCCAACCAGCGGGCGATACGTGTCATTATTTACAAATTTATACCAATTAATTCTAACCTGTTCTAGACACGCAATTTCCTGTCTTACCTCTATTCTACCAATCAATTTATGTCCTCGTCACCAAGAATATGGAGGACAGTGAAGAAGAAGAAGAAGGTGACCACACCCTTTAGACTCCATCTTGACCCCCCTGTACATGTCGTACCCCCATGTACATGTTATCAGATCTTCTATATACTACATTTCACCCGATGCAAAGTAACTATTAGTGCTTATATTAGGCTCTTGTGGCTTGCAATCCATCTCTTAGAGTTGGTAAAGTTCTCCAAGGACAAAGATCAAAGCCAGTGCCCTCCGGGGCACCCCAATTTCAGGGGTGTCAGGTCCCCTAAATTAGACAGAGACATGTCGTGGGTTCCGACATGTTTTCACTGCTTGTAAAATAAAGTGGAAGCGCCTTGTTCCAGAGAGAATTAATCCACTGGTGTTTATCTGCCTCTTCAGAAGTATAAAGTGCTATACAAATATGTTGCCAGAATGGCAGGAGAATTCACCTGTGACTCCTTGATTGCTTTGTATTCTTGTCACTACCATTTCATAATGGCTTAGTATCGAGGTTATTGATAGGATGGTCAGTGCCAGACTGGTTTGACACAAAGCTCTCTGAGTCAGGGCCCTATTCTCTTATTTCCTCACAATATTTGCAGCAGGGAGACCTCTGTGGAGACTTTGAACTAGTAACACAAACGAAAAACACTGCTTGTAATTTAATCCACACAGATGATTATGTATTAAATACTCATGAATATATGTATGTTCTCCAATACTTCAGCCTACAGAATTTTACCTATTTTGCATTAATTCTATACATCTGTGTAACTGGATCCTTATAGAACTTCTTTCTATATACTGAGCCAAGTTTTTCCTCTTTCATTTTATGATTATAAAGGAATGCTACATAGGTTGTAATTTTTCTTTGATTGTTAAGTCTGCTATTGAGCAACTCCCTTCTTGATGATTTGCTGAGAACATGATGGAAAAAGAGAAGTTTCAGTCAGATCTTCCAAAACAAGACAGAACACACCCAGAGGTAAAGTGCATGCACAAGTAGAATTTGAAACAAGTTCTGTAACATATTTTAGGCACAATTTCATATTCTATATGAGAAATGCAAATTTCTGGATAATCTTGGCTCCTTGTGCTTCAGTTGCATAGAGCTCTTGTAAGAGCTCATGGAGATTTCATTAGATCTGTCTTAGATCTGTATTTTAGATTAAATGCACACAGAAATCCGTTAACATGGGAAGTTTAATTATCTAGACAGTTTGGAAATCTGGCACAGTTTGTTCAAAACACTCCTAGAAATCTTAATTTATTCATTTGACTATAAACAATATTTACAAATAGAGGTGTAAAGTCAAAATTGACACACGGCACCAGGCTACTCTGTAAGTACCTCTGACCTTCAAATTACAGTACACAAAGCCCTGAATTTCCAGTGTCTCAGTTGCTATCTGATCTTAGATGTGCTGAGGATCCCCTATTGTAATTTAATTTGATGAGGTAAGCAAACCTGAAAGCTATGTGCAAGCAGTTTCAATCTCCTTTCCATATAGTAAAACTCTGATCTGGGCAATCATTAATAGTTTCAATGATTCTCATGATAACAAGTGGGGCTTTTGAGAGCTCAAGTCTAAAGTTTACACAATAGTTCTTTTTTTAATTTTTTTTTTTTAATTGCTTCATGTAAATTTCTTGTCATTTTGACTATGATAAAAACCTTTAAAACATTGACAGAATGTACTTTAAAAGCCCGAAACTCCCCAAAAGTAATAAAAGCAGGAGCATAACCTAAATGGTGTTTTGTTAAGATGAAGCAGTACAGCTTTCTAAGGGAATTTCTGATTTAAGTGCAGTCTGTAGGCTCATTTTAAAGTGACCAGTGTCTTCCATTTAGTGAATGTAAGGCAGAGCTAAAGGTAAGCAAAAAATGAGACAGGATGGGAATAAAAAACCATAGAACTATTTTGATGCTAATTCTCTGAAGCTATTCCCAGTTTATAGATGTGTTAAAAATTTGGTTTTCTTGTATCTGTGTTTATAGATCTTTCTGGCCAACCACACTTTGTTAATGAAACTACACAACCAGGGAAGCAACAACTTCAGCTTTCTGTGCTGTGGAAAACCAAAGGCAATTTCCACTGTTGAGAATCTAAGGTTCTCCTGTTCTGAAACTCTTCACATGCATTTCCTAGCGTCTGATATACACTGTCAATTTAACAAAAAAGGGCCTTTTCTATTACTAGACCTCAGATTGCATATTCTAAAAAAATAATCTCATATCCTGGTTTTATGGGTTATATGCCATGTTAAACTTCAAACTTTCAAATTGCATGTTCATTTGTTTCTGTGCCTTGGGAAATATTTACTTTAAAGAGAGTATAGTAAGCTCATAGAACTTTAAAGAGGAAGAGGTAATATACACAAAGAACACAAGTGAAGACACAATGCTTTTTTTTGTCATACATATTGAAGAGTTTGTTCTTTCTCCTCATATAATCACAAAATTATCTTGCATATGGGAGGGACAGAAATCAGGAAAAATTGTGTTGCAGTGACTGGTATAACCACTGCTATGTAACTGATCATTTACTTGGCTTGTAGCAATTTGAAGCAAAAAACTTCTGCTCATGATTAAGTGGCATTGCAATCTCCAGTTTGGAGTCTGCTTCTCTGGAGAACACCATATCCCCAATACATCTACAGATGAACATTTGCCTCCAGTCCTTAACATTGTGTCTAATTACCACCTATACTTGTCAAGGACAACGTGCTTTGGAGCCCTCCACAGCAATAATTTTGTAAACCACTTAAAAATCACATTTGGGACTGGCAATACAACAGAAAATAGCAATGCTTGGTGTCAAAAAATTGCTCCTCTGGTGCATCATGACAAGCAGCTTCTAGAAAAGTAGTTGTTTCTCCCTCAGTTGCAGTTCATGTGCAAAGACTATTTGGGTTTTCTTCTCTCCAAAATACATAGTTTTGAGAAAAATATCAGTTGTTTTTCAGATAATAATTTGTACTGGCAAGACAAGTTTATATTCTGGATTAATTTGAGAGTGAAGAGTGTAAAAGAATGGCATAAATATGAAGTTAGTCCAGACTGTGGGATTTACCTTCTGACACATCTGGTAGAAGATGCAGGATCCCTTATTCTGCACAAATCAGCCGACCAGCTGAGATTCCATGCATTGAGCTCATGTCCTTTTGTCCTTTGGGTTTATTTCTTGCTAAAGAGCAAGCACCCTGCTGACCAGGTTACCACCCAGGGTTTGCAGTAGAAACAGAAGAGTAAATAAAAGTAAAGTAATATCTGAGGACAAGTAGTAACTGTGCTTTAAAGGTGGTTTTGCATAAGCTTCACCTGCTAAAGCTTATACATCTGGAAGTTAAGCATTTAAGTCATAGTCACTCCCAGTTCTCTTTGCAGTCTATGCAGATAACTGGGCACCAGTAGAGGGTGGTTAAGCTCCTCATTGGACAGGCCTCTAAACTAAATCAAGTGAATTGTCTTCCAGAGGTGTCTGCATCCCTCCCCGCCAATACTGGGAGGCCAGACACCTACACACAGACACCTGCACTTAGAGGCTACCATGGATATCTGAAAAGTTAGGTGTGTAAATCTGAGCTTGTTGCTCTACTCTCGCTTTATAGTCTGTGGAAACCTGAAGTTCAGGCAGTAAAGCCCAGGAGGGAAACTGAAGATCAGCCAGGCCAAGGAGACTGATAGACAATATACAAGGGTGACACGTGGTCAAAACTGTAAAAATTTGTGTTGCTGCTCCAGATCACGTAGGCTGCAGGGAGTAAGAGGTGAACTTCAAGAGGCAGCACAGAGCTGAAACGCAAGAGACAGGTGCCTGGCAGAGATCACTGAGGTCAGGCAAGACTGAAGCAGAGTAATAAAAAAAAATCGATAGCTTCTTGGATTACACGATTGTGAAGAAACCAGGAAGGACAGACTCTACCCTTCCCATGGGCAAGCAGTCTTAGATGTTGAGAAGCATTGCTGGGGGCAAAGTTTTTTTATCGTAAGATCTTTATTTCTTGTTGTTGTGCAAGCATATATAAAGACAGTGGAATAAAGCAAATAAACAAATAAAAATAGAAATATAAACTTGCAGTTCATTTTGCTGTTAAAACTAGACTATAAACTGAATGCTTATGGAGCGTTACATTGAGTGATAAAAGTGGCATAGCTCCACTGAGCCTCTTTACCTCCAGGCACCTAAAAGTTTGGCTCAAATCCTCTGTTTATCAAATACAAATATCTGTGTAATACACAAATCCCCATAAAGGCATTTTATTCCCTCCCCATCTGTTATTTCTTTTAGAAGAAAAATCTTCTTGAAAAGAATTCCTGTATAGCATTAAAGAACGTGAGGAAAACAGGTCAATAAATCAATAAACATATTTTCAGTTGTTGTAGCATGCAAATTTTGCCCACATGCAAATTTTGTACATTTATTCTGCCCCTATATGTAAAGAAGTTAATTCTAGGAGACTTTGCTGTAGACTGAGAGCAAAAGAGAAAAAAAAAAGTACAATAGTCACCTGTCACCTATTGTGTTGGTAATGAATAGACTCAAGACTGAACTGTCCTTTGTTTCATTTAGAAAGATCAGAGCAATGAACAATTCGGCCACTCTTAACAGTGGCACTGCTCTGTCTGAGAGAACATGGGTCAAGGTATTCAGCACTACGTTCTTCCATTGGTTATCAAGGTGGTGGAAAATTCAAATTAAATATAAGCAGTTTAAAAGCAAGGTAAATCCCTGGATTTCACAAGTGGCAGCAAGCATTCTCCGTTATTAACAGGGCTGTTTGATTGTGTATCCACTCTAACATCTTCCAAACAAATGGCTAAGGATGTGAGAGAATCCAGAAGCATTGGTTCTGACATTGTTCATGGAGCCTGTTGTCCCTCTAATTCACAAATCTCACCTCTGACAGTGATTGCTATCTAACCTTTGCATGAATATAAGGAACCCACAGCGGGTAGGTATGGAATAATCTGCTTTCCATAGAAAGTGGCTCATAACTAGAATTTGGCTTCACTCCTGACTGATAATGTTCATTCTCCTTTCCAACCTTTTCACATTTAATTTTGATAACCATTCTGCTAAACATCTTATCTTGTTCTGACTCTTCTTTAGCTCAGAGCATTTTCTTAAGGGTTTGCACAGAACAAATGTCAAACCCTGCATCTTGTTTTATAACAGCACTCCCAGCAACAGCCCAGGAAAAAAATGGGTGAGGACATCAAGAGAACAAAGAGATTGGAGCCAAGATACAGTGCCCAGAACCTCATACTTTGTTACAATGAATATTGACAGTTTTCTGCCCCTGCCTGTGAGATTAGGAGAATTCCTCTGTCAGCTGCTTGTCCAGGTGTCCTGGATAAGGCTCTGTATCCAAAATTTGGGAATGACCAGGTTCTTTCTTTATTTATTTTTTTAATATACTAAAATTTCTTACAATTATCATCCAAAGTACTAAAACATCACAGATACTAACTTTTGCAGCATATATGCTAATATTATAACCTACATGCAATAGTCACTCCTTACCTGTAACAGTTGGATATCAGCTTCACTGGGTCATTTGGAATTTAGTGCCAAGGCAAGACTTCTCTCCCTGTGCTACTGCTCTGTTCACCCACCTGGTACAGCAAGCACTCCCAGGGGTTGCCAGCAGTGAACCCTCAGTGACAGTGAAGCAGCACATCAGGCTGTGCCTTGTACCCAGCCAGCTGTCCTGGACAATTAAGATTGTTTCCAGTTTGACACAAAATGCTGTTGTTCAGGAAGGAGCTCAGGGTGTTGTACTGCCTGAGACACTGCAAACCAGTGGCTTTTGGTCATTACTGATTTATTTCACATTTGCATCTGGTTTTCTGGGGGTGAAGAAGTTTCTCTTTACGAACAAACTCTTTGCCTCCTCTCATATCCAGTCTGATATTAGGCTGAATACAATACTAGAAACAGTTGGCCGGAGTAACTCATCATTATTTACCTGCACAGGAGTCAGTCATGCAGGCATAACATGCATATTACAGTTTTTTGCTGCGAGTGGCCAGTTACTATAAAAGTTCTGTACCTTGTAACTCTTATCCCTAGAGGTTATTTTCTTTTTGCTAAAGGCAAGAGGAATCAAGACTTCGAAAAATTTTATCTTTATTAATCCCCACAGAAATTCAGTGATTAATTAAAAAAAACCCACCATGACATATAACATGTTAAAATCACCATTTGATTTAATGGTGGATTTAGCATCTGACAGTCACTTGCACATTTTGAGATGATTATATCTCTGTAGTTATTATGAACTGCCTATGAAAAGCTTTTTCTTTCCATTGCTGAATGAAATATTAGTGCAAACTATCATCATGATATTACACAACATCTGTTTATGCTCATTTTTTTTATCTTTCTGTGATCATACATCTCTCTAATTTAAATAGATTTATATGTCCTCCAAAAACAATTAAATAAATCTTGTATGCAATAGAACTTTTGATGATCTCACTGAAACAGTGGAAGTATTCTGAAATTTAAACAAATAGTAATTAAATATTCATTGCCTCTCTCAGAATGAATTAATCCAGCAGTTAAATCCACACAGCAGCTATTCAACAGGAAACTTCTAAATGTGGATTTTAATCTATTCTGAGTATTGGTAATTTTTTTAATTTGAGGGTATATACACATGTGATCTTGTTCAGAAAAGAGTTCATTCACTGGTGTGATGACTCTCAAGCTTCCAGACAATGAGGATATAAATAATTTTACAGTAAGACATTGGAATTTTTGGCACCTCACACCTGTTTCTTTCCTTCTTTAAAACTATGTGATAGAATCAGTTAATGGATTGGCATCCTAATTTTTACTCATAGAACTCACCATGTGATTTTTTAAATGGAATTTTCAAAAAAGAGTTTAGGCTATGAAATTTTACAATTATTGAGAGGGGCCATCACATTATCACAGTTTATAATCATATATGCTTCTAACAGCAACTTAATTATCAAGAAATTGGTGAACGGAGATTGAAAATTGCACTGAGGACTTTAACACAAGCTGTCATGGTTACTTCCGGAAACAGAGGGGACGAGCAAGTAGCAACTGGGCTGGAGAAAGCCTCCAAAAAGCAGCCATGGGTCCTTCTGAAGTAACAGATTGGGCACAGCCAAGCTGAGTATGCTAACAGGGTAGTGTGGGTGGAAGACTTGTAGAGTAGAAAGTGAGAGCAAAGAAATTAAGAGGCTGATGAAAAAGAAAAACAAAGAAAACAGAGAAATCTGTGAAGTCAAACTGCCTGAAAACCTCTGGGGGGATGTAACAAATCTCTTGTTCATGACCTCTTTCATTGAATGTGTAAAATGAACAACAGCTTGGGCTGCCCTTTCGGTGGTATTTAACTCTCATCTCTCGTGACTAATTAGCTTTGCTCAATAGAAGTAAACAGGATCAAGGGGCAATGTGGATAATGGTGATGGTGATGTTTGATAAAGCGTAAGGGAACAGCAGCCTCAGACACAGCGAAACATTATCAAGATGGGGCCGCTATAGGTCATCTCCACTGTTTTACACCAGAGTGGTGGGTGTCTCCAAGGCCCTAAACCAGCTTGTTGTAAGGCTTTGAGACCTTTATCTTTCTTTCACGTTTCAAAGAAAGTCAATGGTACAATTTCCTTGGCATGATACACCACCCTAGAGCTTAGCAGCCAGAAGCAGGTGCTGGGCAAAGGTGCTTTACAACATCCACATGTTCAGCTGATTCCAGAGCTGGGCAGGAGCTGCTCATTCCTCACAGAACATCAGTCGCTCCACTCCCTGCTCAGCATTTTTATAGACCCAAAAATCAATCTTACACACCTGGAAGTATGCTTAAGTACCCCCTGATGACAGTCACAGCATTACACTGATGTGGGAGACCCTCTGTACAGCAGAAATTACCAGAGAAAATTTCGGACCACCTAGTCCTTTTTTGGGAGAGATAAAATAGAAAACAGCTAAGTTGGCCCAATATATGCTATATAAGTAAGCTATATATGCTGCTTCCCTCTGACATTCCCTACCCTCTTTTGGAATATTTCTCTTCTTTCATACATTCCCCCTGACACATTTTAATGCAATTCACTAAATGAAACAGTTCAGTACTCTCACCTTACCCAATTTACTAACACAATCATTTTTTTGATCTCAAAGAATGTACTGATCTTTATCTTTTCCAAGTAGAACACAAATACTGGAGAACAAAGGGCAAAATTTTCTATCATGTTTAGTGTGAAAAGTTCCAGGACACATTTGAAGAAACGTAAACCATACATTATAATTGTGGGAGGAATTACAGTAAACACCTATATTTGGCTCTTCAAAGTAAAAAAAAGAACTAAGAGCTTGTCTAAGCAGAACTAAGAGCTTCACTAAGATAAGACTTCACTTAATTATTATATGAAGCAGATCCCATCTTTTAGAAAGTTAACCTTCAGAAAGTTTTTCCAGTTGTTATTATTTTCACTGCTAAAATACAACTCCAATTCTGCCTAGTTTTGGCTTCAAGATTTGCCATACATTGATATACACTGATGGCTGTGACTGTACTGTATAATTTTATTGTGAGCTGAAAATGTTGTTTTACAAAGCAAGTGTCTTAGATACTATGTTTATGTTAAACTCACAAACTTCCAGTTAATAAAGTGAATAAATTGATCTTTGAAGTCTCTTATTAACCAGCATTTTTCCAAACCTTTAATAATTTTCCCAACATTTTTTTTTAACTATGTGCAATTTATCTTAGACTGGACACTGCAGCTGGATACAATATTCTAAAGGCATGTACCCTGAAAGACAGAATATGTATCACATCTTGTATTTGGTAACACCATATTTATAATTCAAAAAGACTTACTATCCCTTTCAGGCACAGTGTTCCAGGGGGACCTTACTTCAGTGATTGCCTACCATGATCTTCAGATTTGTTCAAACCTCACATTGTGCCTTCTGCTTCCTGAATGTTAAAAACATGGAATAATTGACATGAGCAAGAGGAGAAGCATAAAAGGCCTTGACACTGTGTAAGCACTGTTCAGCAGTAACTAAAACATCCCTGTGTCATCAACACTGTTTTCAGCACAAATCCCAAACACAGCCCCACACCAGCTACTGTAAAGAACTTTAACTGTCCCCAACAGAGCCAGTAGAGTCTAAGCCAAAAATTGTCTTGAAATAATTTATAAGTGTTTATCAATATAATAATGCATATGATTGTACACAGCTCTACAAGGAGGGAAATGGTGATGGTCAGAAAGATCCTCTGGTTGCACTTGATCTCCTACAAATTCTTAAGCTGGGAGAGCAACTTTTTACATAGACAGATCAGGATAGTAAAAGAAGCAATGGTTTTAAATTTTTAAAAGAGGACAGATTTAGATGAGATGTCAGGGAGAAGTTCTTTACTCAGAGGGTGGTGAGGAATTGGCACAGGTTGCCCAGAGAAATTGTGGATGCCGCATCCCTGGAAGTGTTCAACATCAGGTTGGATGGAGCCTTGAGCAACCTGGTCTAGTGAATGACATCCCTGCCCACGGCAGAGGAGTTGGAATAAAATGTCTTTCAGGTCCCTTCAACCCAAGATATTCTGTGATCCTATGATTCTATGATTATTATTCTGAGACTACTGTAAATTCTTCTTTTATCCCTAAATAATAAGCTCCTACTCATTTTTTGCGCTATTGCAATAAATAATGGTAATTTAACTTCTTAATCTTGTCTTACATTCATATTTTAGACTGTAGATACAATTTTGAATTTTAGCAAGTGGTCAATATATTTCAGGGCTCCTTTTTTGGGTGAGCATTTGTGTTTCATACTCTGCGGATTCCTCCACCTGCCAGCACACAAAGGATTGTAGGGTCAGCCCCTAGCTGGGCTAGCAGGACCAGAAGAGGCACTTCTTCAGAAATGGGAGGCAAAGTAACAGTAGCTTGTCCTCTCTGGGGCTATTTATTTGCAACTTTCCTAGAAATTTTGACCTGTATAGGTCAAAATATAGTACTTTATATTAAAATATATTACTTAACTGGTAAAGCACAAACTGGGCATAGTTGCAATTTATGTTATCAATTATCAACCTTTAAATCTTGGTCTCACCTTAGCTAACAATACTCACCTTTACACTGGGCAGAGAAATCATCCTTAATAGAAAGTTCCTTCATTAATATTCTATTACTCGACCACATAAGAATATAATTATTACATGTGCACCCACTATTTATATAGGATGAGGGCTGCAAAGTATTTCCTGCCAATATCCACAAAAAGACTTGTCTCTCACCCTTCAGTCCCTAGAAGGCCTTGCAGAAATTCTCTTAAAGATGGTTGGCATTTTTCTGCTGATTTCTACATAAACTTTCTTCCAGCTTTTAAGGCTGAACTTGCCTAACTTTCTGTGTAATATTTTTAACAATTTCCTTCTAGTTCTGTCAGTTGGTATATAAGCATTCTCTATTAGTTTGGTCACTCATAAGATAAATCATATCAGGAGAAAATTAGGCTATCAGCAAAAAACCTAAGAAAATACAGTGAAACTTCTGCATTTTTCAGAACATTGTGGGAAATATGAATTTCAGCAGGTTCTCAAGCTCTGCTGGAGTGTCACGGACTAATGAAAGTTACTCTTCACCACCTGCTGAACAGAGTTAAATAGACAGTCTGATTAATTAAAGTGTCAGTTCAGCCAATGGTTTCAATTTCCCTTTTTCAGAAAATAAAAGCTCCAACAAAAAATTATGGAAAAATCCTATTAGATTAGTCAGGTAATTTCCCGTCCTTGCAGAATAGTCCCTCCAATGACATTTTTATTCCAATTTGTTCCATGCAATTTAAAGGCTTGGAAAGGTGTAAGCCACAGCTGATGGCCACAGAAGAAGTTACTGTCTGCTAAACCCTGATCTCTATCTTGACACACATGTAATGAATTTTATTTTCATAATAGTATTGTATATTGTTTACATCAATAATGTCCTTGCACCTCTCTATACAGTGAATATTCCTATACAGCAAATACCCAAAGGCTATGATAGAAACTTCCTGCTCATTGTCCTTCAGTGTCTGAAAAGACCTGCAATGTTATGAGTTCTGTCAAAACACCCCAAGAATAATCCAGATGCCATCACTTTTTGTAACATCTGTACAGTGAGACACAGGCTGCGGTGGTGGGAAAGAGAGAAAGTCTCCTTTCTTGCCAGACACCAGTGTTCCTCCTTTGCTCTGTCTCTGTAGTCTGGTGCAATCCAGCTGTGTGAATGTAAAATCAAATATAATATATAACATAATCAGAAATATGTCAAATTGAAGTATCAAAGGTCTGGCCTCTGGAAAGTCTGGTTTTTCCATATTTTTCATGTGGCATTTTTTTCAGGTTTTTGTAGCCCCATTGCACATCCTGCCTTTCCATGTGGAAGCATGCATTTTTATTGTAAAAGTGATCTGGTTACCAAAATTTTAACAGCATTTTTGAACAGATTTATAAACACTGTTGTTACAGTTCTCTGGGATTGAAAACTATTACGGATTTCCACATTTCCCCCAAAGAGTAGCAGGAGATTCCACTTTTTCAATAAAACAATTGGGAAGATAAGCACAGTTCTGAACACCATCAAAGGCTTAGCGGCTCTGGATCAGGAGTATGCAGAGAGACAGAATCGAAAAAAATCTCTCCGCTCAGAGGCAGGCTCTATTAGATGCATGGAAAAAATGCATTTAAATTAAAATAGTAGCCTATACTTATCAATCTCTGCTGTTTCACTAACAGGGTGAGAATTAAAATACTATCTATTCAGGCCTTTATGACTTACTTTCTGCATTTCTGCACTCACTTTCTGCTCCCTCTCTACCGTACATGTACTATATGTAAATAACCATAATTTTGAATGCATAGTCTAGGTAAGGCACCTCTGTTTATCATGAGATCTTTGTCTTTATACCATATGTTAACTCTGCAGCAGGGGAACTGGAAAGAAAATGCTACTTTTTCATGCAAAGTTAAAACTTTCTGTTTACCTTTCTCCAAGAAGGCAGCAGATCCCTCTGGCTGAAGAAACCACCTGGATGGACATCAATAGGCCTGCTACCTTTGGTGTTAAAGAGCTAGAGATAAAGCAGTAAATTTTGAGTACCTTCTGAAGTCACTTACCTTAGTATTAAATGAGCTAGGCGTATAATATGGGAGTTCCTTGTGGTTATTTAGGTTCTTTGCAGTCTAATTACAGCATCTAATACAATTTGAATAGAGTGTTTTGACAAAACAGCAAACAATTGTGGATTAACCCACAAGGATGGTATTGTAGCAGTGAAGCCAAGTGAGGTTTAAAACCAAACCTGGTTTTAAAGCATCCTCTGTTCCCTCAAGACATAAATTATGTCCTGAATGTGTTTGTTTTGTTTTGTTTTTTAAGTAACTGTTCCGGGTGTGTCAGGGAGAATACCTGCCAATTAATTAAAAAGAATACAAACGCTATATGCAAGCAAAGTGCACTAAACCCAAAACGGGATGATGCAACACCACAATACTGTAAAGCAAGGGCCTGGAAAACGGGCAAGACAAGCAAAACCTCATTTCTGTTGCCCTGCTGAACTGCTGGAACCTGGCGCTGCGAGAAGCCCTGTGGGCTCTCAGGCACCACAACAGTGGGTGTAACGTGAAGGGTTTGGGAGGCAGCGCTGCTCAGGACCGAGGCCCGGAGGAGCCGGGCGCTGCCGACCCGCTCCCCTCAGAGCGGCCGGNGGCCCGCGGTGCTGCTGCCGCCGCCGCCTGGGCAGCCTGCGGGGCGGCGCCGAGGGGCTGCTCCTGCCGCGGGGGTCGCGGGCGCTCGGCACCCACCCCAAGAAGGAGCCGATGGAGGCGCTGAACACGGCGCAGGGGGCCCGCGACTTCATCTACAGCCTGCACTCCACCGAGCGGAGCTGCCTGCTGCGGGAGCTCCACCGCTTCGAGTCCATCGCCATCGCCCAAGGTGAGCCGCGACCTGCCCCGAGCCCGGCTGGGGGTGGGAGGGCCGGGCCGGAGCGGGGGCTGAGCCTCCGAAGTTTGGGGGTCCTCCCGCTCTCGCCCAAGCGACTCCGTGGGGCGAGTAGGAAACTCCAGCAGGACGAGGCATCGAGAGGCTCTCGTCCCTGTGTGTTCGCGTAATTGGGTGTAAATGAGGCACACGACTTGAAATGTAGTTTCCAGAAGCATCCGCAGCACCTTCGGAACTTAAATCGACTCGGTGTGCCAAATCCTCGGTGGGTCTGTCATCTCACCGGGTGTTTCAGACAGCCACGGGTGGCCATTTTTCGGAATGGGAGTAGGAAGGTGTGTCTCATAAAATCCTCCTGACACCAGAGCAGCAGTAAATTGTTTTCAGACCTCTTAAGAGACGTCAGGCTGCTGCTGCTCTGGGAGCTCATTCATGAGTTACACTTCCATGCACAGAGAGCTGCCGGCGCTGCTTCTTGGAAGTGTTGGTTCTCATTCGGGAAGGTGTGTATGTGCTGGGGAGGTTTATAGATGTATCTCTGAATATAGGGCTCTGCAACGCCAATTAAAGTAATTCACAATGATTTTTCTCGTCTGATCCAACTGTTCTTGCCAACTTGACACTGTTCCTTAAACAAATCAAAACCTGACAAAACCAAATCCTCTTAATTACAACCTCCTTACTTCTAGTTCTGATCCTCAGCTGTAATTTACAATCCCTATTGCAGCGAAGATGATAGCGGGTACTTAAGAGATCAGTGTGCATTTGATCTAGGCCTCTTTGTGACTTTGATAGTAGCGTGCCCTTGGAAAGGGCATTTCTGTGCCTTATGGCTCCCCTGTAGATGTCTGGAAAAAATTTTGGGTGAGCAGAGAACAAGTCTGGGGGTCAGCTGTAGAAGTGCTGCTTTTGTGAAGAGACAGAACTCTTTCAGGTATCTGTTTGGTTTTGTTTGTAGCACACCTGCATATAAACACTCGTGTTTCTAGTCAGAGTGAGAGTAGTGCACTTATATGCCTCATTTCAGGAGCAGCAGTGCTTCTGTTTTGCAGACAGTGGATCAGTTGTATTTGTTTTACAACATAGAGGGTAGTATGCTTTGAACTGGAAGTTGACACTAACTTTTGAATACTAACAAACTAATACTCTTCCCAAATAAATCGTTCTCAGCTTCTGAAGGGTTCTTGCCATGAGGTTTTTGTGTGAGTTTCTGTCTCATCAGTTATTGGGCAGGTTAAACAGAATGGAGCTGTGTACCTGCAGAATCGTGTGGTGGATATCAAAATGAGACTTTAAAATTTCAGTATAGTGTCTCAATGTTTACACAGATATAAATCAACAGATGGTCATATTTGATATCTTCTTGCTCAGATGCTGTTAGTTATAATATAAAAGTATTGTGTAAAATACTGTGACTTTCTGATGATTCAGGATCTAGAAGCAAAGTAACAAAAGCATTAGTTTGAATTTAGACACTTTACTGCATGGGAGATTATTAGTTGGTTTTAAATTTATTCCACTAGTGGAAATTGCAGTTCACTTGTGCCTGAAACTGTAATCATTAATCTTGCTGGAGAGATTGTTTCAGCAAAATCTCAGTTGTGGGCTTAGTAGTCTCACAGGTAAGGGCTGCATAAAGTGTTGTAATGCCATCAGACCTCATCCTTGGAGTCAGATTCTTGATCTGCCCATCTAGTAGCTTGATAAGACTTTTTTTGTAGATAACGTTTTCCTTTAGCCAGTTCTACTCATGCGATATTTTTACCAGACTGCAGCATGGTAACATCAGTCAGCTTTTACCTATAAGAAATTGTTTCTTCATGTGTTACGAGAAAAGAAAAATCATAACTGGGAAAGGCTTCTAGTAAGTCTGTTAAATAGAAATTGGAGGAAAAAACCTATCTTACCCATAGCTGTTTTCTGCAGAGGATTGATATTGAAAGAATTCAGATTTTGCGTGAAGAAGGGCAGAGCGGTGTCAGGTATGTATTATCACTCTCAACACTGTGGAGTGCCAAAAGAAGACAAGGCGGATAGAAGGGCTGCACTGGAAAGAAAATTAGAGACTTTTCTGATCTAGATGTTTGTATTCTGTACTTAAAATGCTTTATTATGTTTAGAAAATACTTTGTATGATTGCTCTCTCCTGCTGTTGAAACAGTGTAGCAAGGACCTGAATAGGTTTGTGAGTGAGTAGCAAATGAGGGGAAGATACTTGCTTTTAAAGTATTTTCTCCGACTGACTTTTGATTTTTACAACTCATGAGTTCAGTCAAGACAAAACTGTTTTAGAGGTGTTGGGTTTCTTATCAATCTTCTCATTCATTGGCAGCATGCTGTAGCTCCCAGCAGCTGATTCTTTAGCTGAGGTTGTTGGTTGTACTTTTGTGTTGATTTCCAATGAAAGTGATCCAAATGCAGCCTTCAAATTCTCTTCTTTACTGCCTGAATAAATTCCCGTGTTCTGTTTGAGTCTGAAAATTCAGTCTCTCAATCATGAAATGCCTGTGCATTTTGCCACTGTGCTTAAGCTTGTTTTGTGCCGGTGATCTTTTCATAATTCTTTATGGAAAGGGAGGTGTTAGTCCATACCCTTCTTAACACCGTCCTTATTGGGTTAAGTTTTGACCTTCTTCCTTCACTACCTCTTCTGTGCCCTAACAGACCCCATATCAGCTAGGGGAGGCTGTCAGCAATATGGGGAGACCTGGGCACATCAAGAACCAAATGGGGCAAGTTCCTCAGCCTATTCCCAGGCCTACCACCAGAAGGATGCAGTTCCACCAACTAATTGCCCTAGCGCGAAATATGACAGGACACACTATCTGTGGCCTCCGCTAATGGCAGAGGCTGCGGGGAAACCCATCCTTTGCTGCGGCTGCTACGCTGAAGGACAGTCCTCAGGTAGGTGAGTTGTAGCTGTTACCTCTAAGTTAGGTGAGTCTCTGAAGCGTTTTTGAAACTTAAAACATCTGTTTGTGCTGTAGTCACGAAAACTGTAGGTGGGGAGAGGTTTGTGAATATGTTCCTGCCATCACCTTGTCACCTGTCTTACCTGGAGGTTTATGGAGCTTCCAGATGCTGGGCGCTAGCAGTTGGTTGAGCAGTGTAGCTTATGAATAAACACTGACTGAAATTCTGCTGTTTGTTTTAGTGCTTCGGTAGACAGAGCTCTGTCTTTGAGCATGTGATGGCTGAGAGCTAAAAGCCTGAGTTTAAATTCATAGATGCGTTTTGCATAGTAGAAGCTGGTGGGAAGACTCTGAATCTTGATAGACTGGTTCTCAGAAAGTATTTTGAAAACTGTCCTGATTTAGACTATAATCTGTATCTTACCATTTTAAAATTTAGTCAAAACATCACTGAGCTTTTCTTTCTGAAGACAGCTGCAAATCCTTCTCATCTGGATTTAGTTTTCCTTCTGCATTACAGTATTTTTTTTTTCTTTTTGAACCTTGGAAAGATGAATAATGTGTCCAGTTTTCCCAAGAAGAGCTTTGAAGCAAAGTTTTAAAATTTTACCGTTACCTACAATGTTTCTTGTAAGCATGTCAGCCACACCCAGCCACGCTAGATGGAGATGATACATGTGAACTTGAATACAAGTAATTTGTATATTTCTATTTTCATAGTTAAAGGAGCACTGAAGTAGCAAGTAGGCCAGTTCGTTTTAAATGTAATAGTCCTGCTTTCTGTTTCTAGAAGTGGTGCCCCATAATCAAGGCTTAGTTTTGTTGGCTTCAGATAGTCAGATTTCTGTTGTTTCTTTCTTGCATGGTGGAGATGAAAGTGTAAAATCTTTCAGAAAATATGGAGAATGATTTAATGCTTCTGACATTTTATAGCAATATTCTGACAAAAGTGGTATTAGGAAGAAGATGGAACTTCTTTCTTAAGGAGCTTATATTCAGGGTTTCCACCTTTAGTTTCCAGTGTGTGATATAAGATGATTCATGAAAGATGCACTTGTAACCAGTGCAGCAAGCCTGGTAATGAGGAGGGAAAATACTAAACTTAGCATTTTTGCTGTGTCTTTATTGCTTCCTGGAGTACTGTTAGTCTTTTATGTGCTGCTTTACAATATTCTTGAGCCCAGATCTAACTGCTTTTCATTAATATTACTTACACAGTGATTATCTAGGACCTCTAAGAAATCTCAGGTCTTGATATTGAGAGAATCCTTTATTTTCCCATCTTTTTTTGCAAAGATAGGAAAACAATTCCTGTTTTCCTATCTTTGTGTACATACACATAAAATATATAAACTATATGTATGTGTGTATATAATACATAAAATAGATGCTTTTAGTATATAATGCATGCACATTGAACACAATGCCTTGACAGCACACAGTTGCATTTTATATTTTTAGTGGAAGACTTTTGTGATGTGATCACTAAATAAAAGGTCTTTTGAAGAATTTCTTCTTCCTCTGCCTGTTGAAGTTGTGTATTACCTGGAAAACATGCAAAAACACCATAGCAATGAGTCTTAACAGCTGGTTTTGTCATTTAATTTGCAGCTTTTGGAGAGTGGAGTCTCCAGCTAGATTCTCTTTGAAGGCACTGGAATGTCATACCATACATAACAATCTGAGGTACATAAATAGTCTGACCAAAACAGTGCATTCTGATAGAATACTGTTCATAAGATCAAGTTACTTCATCTTGTTCTTGTTAAAAAAAAAAAAAAAAAAAAAA